>JAAGKR010004164.1:35551-64931 GCA_011419295.1 Clarias macrocephalus
TGAGAGACGTGACATTTGGAGAAGGATATCAGAGAGTTTGATAACTGCAAAATGGGAAAATATCATCATCCATGAGCCAGGAAAAATGTGCCTGTCTGCCAATGCAAAGATGTTACAGGGGTTCTTCAGAATTCTTTTCTGCGAATATGTAGTTGCGACTTGTAATGGGGAATTTTTTTTTATTTTTTTTTTATGCAGAACAAAGCAGAACTTAAACTCCATCCAGCATGAAAACCTGATGCAGTAAAGGAAATGAAAACAGCTACCAGCAAAGGGAATTTTTTTTTTTTTTTGGTGTCCAAAGTCATAAGTGCCATTTCTAGACTCATTCCCCCAATACCATTACAAGGATCAGATTTTCCAAGATTGACTTTTTCAGGTATTTTTAAATATACAAGATAAACATCTGTACTGTGTGATAAACATCTGCATCTGACAAGCTGCGTATAGTGACAGTACAGTGCTTTGCAAAAGCATTCACTTTTTCACCTTTTGTCACATTACAACCATAAAATGTATTTTATACTGCAAGTTATATTTAAAAAGGCATTTTATTGGTATTTTGTGTCATACACAGGGCTTGATTTGAGGGAGGATGCTGGAAAAAAAAAAACTGACAAAAACCATCCCTTCTATAAAACCACCCTCCACCTAACCGTCCCCTTTAGATTAATAATGTTGTTTATTATGTCCAATTTGTAATGGAAATGAAATATTAAAACTCTCTATGTACAGTATGATCATTTTTGTAACTAATAACGGCGATCAGCCAATCAGAATTCAATACTGTAATGCGCCGCTCACGAGCTCACATAAGATTGCATAATTTTTTGCACTGTTAGCATTTCGGCAACAGCCAAGAGAACAGTTCAAGCACAGCTTTTGACATATTTCAAAAAGAAGGGTTAGGGTTAGTGTTAGGGTTGAAACTGTAGGTAAGATACATGCGTACAAATCCTCTCAGCGGAAATGCGATGAAAACAGTGGGTTCAGGTTAACACAAGAGTTTTCAACTGACAGCATTAATAATTATAAAAATTATTCGAGTTCTTTACCCAATTTGTGTCATTTCATTCTCATTTTAAAGAAGGGATTTTGTTTTTTCATTAGACTTTGTGGCTTCACCTACTGTACTGTACATGCTTAAAAAAAAGGTCAAAATACTGTAGATTTTTTTTAATGACATAATAGTAATTTGATGATCTGTGTGAGTGTGTGTAAGAGAGAGAGAGAGAGAGAGAGAGAGAGAGAGACTGGCGCATAGTCATACAAAACTACAACACTATTATATTTACTTATTAATGTTTATGTAGCTTTTTATTCTACTCTTATAGTCCTGCCCAGATGAAAGCCATAGCAAGGATCAAATGATCCTTTTGACAATGGCATGTTTAAGTGCATGTGTTTAGTTTTGATGGCTCCAAGTTGATTTAATTAAGCTTAGATTTTGCGTTACATTGTATCCAACTTTTCATCTCTCTTTCATCTTGTGTGTCTTGTGACCTGTCTTCCTTTAGCTTCATGATGCTGGTTTTTTTTTTCCCCATTCATGTTCTCTAACAAACCTCTGAGGGCTTCACAGAACAATTATATTTATACCGAGATTCAATTACACCCATTAATTTACTAATTAGGTGACCTCTGAAGGCAACTGGTTCCAATGGAATTTAGTTAGGGGGGTATTAGAGTAAATGGGGCTGAATACAAATACACGCCACCCTTTTCAGAGTTTTATTTGTAAAAAAAAAATAATAATAAAAAATTGGTAACCATTTATCATTTTTCTTTCCCTTCACTTCACATTATGTGCCACTTTTCGTTGGTCTTTCATATTAAATCCTGATCAAACACATTTATGTTTGCGGTTGTACCGTGACAAAATGTGGAATAGTTCGAGCGGTATCGATACTTTTGCAAGCCACTGTAGATGAGAGCACAGTCCATTTCAAATGAAGACGTATCTCCCCCTCAAATTAACAGAATGTGGTATCAACATGGCCGTGAGCTCCACTGTGTGACTCTCCCAAACGTCCAGGTCTACAAAATTGGGGAAGGGTCTTGCTCACTGTGTCATTATGGATCTCACGAAAACCATACTATGGATCTCATTTGTTCATTTTTATAGCTATTTTATACTCAGTGGTGAAACTTTCTCATGCCATGGACTGGATGTCTGTGGCACTGTTACGGTATCAAACGCTATTAGAAACGGATTCTCACACACACAAAAAAAAATGCAGAGCAAGCAAACTTCCTTGGGGAAACATGACCTCAAATTGGCTCAAAATGACAATCTGGCTTTCTGTGTTTGACAGGGTACTGAGACTGTCATAGCACTGTCTAATTACCGCCATCCCACTCAGAAAGGGTCAGAGAAGAGAAAGAAGCCAAGAGTTCAACAAAACTGAGATTGTTGTTCCCGGCATTGCCTTTCTGACTACCAAAATAGCTAGAATGGAAGAAGTGGTTTAAGAGGAGTCTCCTTTTTGGCTGTCGGATTCTCCAATGCATACATTTGGTGCAAGGTGTGCTGGAGGAAGAACATTCACAACCGAGTGGCTAAAACGTGTGGCCAGAGGACCTGGCTAAGGAACTCGTCCCCGTACCGACAGCTACAGCAGGAGTGCTCCTCATAGAGCAGTGGCTGATGAAACTCTTTCAGATGAGAAGGGTCTAAATGGAGTAAAAGCTGCCAAAAAGCGACACTGACGCTTGTGCGAGTTTCACCATCTACAACCGCGGAGGTTGGACGCCTCGAGTGCCTTGGCGAACACATCTGTAAACAACTTCGGGGACATAATGAGAATGACACACTAACTTTTTTATACTCAACGAAATATTTTACAGTTATAGCGCTAGTGCACTCTAAAAAATAAACATGAAAATATGGATGGAAACAACAAGCACATTTGAACATTTTTTGACATTTTTCAGGATTTTCGAGGTTGCTGTTTTTTTCTCCAATGCCTTTGGTCTTAATAGGTTAATTTATACCCCATATTGTTGCACAGACGCCAGGTTCAGATCCCACTGCTTGACCACGGTTCAGGTGGTTTTCTCATCTCTAAGAAACCTCCAAGTTGGCCACTCACAGAGGTAAACGTCAATCATTCCTTTGGCTCCAAACGAATGCTGCCATACACTTTAAGAAAATGCCTAAAAAACATTCCTAGCTGATGGTGAGAATGGCTTGGCAGCATGGTCTTACCCTGATCTGAAACAACCCCATGGCTCACATTAAGCTTTCTATCACTCACTTAAACTGCTGTTGAAATTTTAGAAACTCTGTGACATCAAGATCTCTCTTAAACTGACGCCCCTTGTAAAGTTTGCATTTAAAACCAAAGTAGGGAATAAACTCGGTAAAACCTTGCCCTAGTACACAGTCACTATGATCATAGAATTGGCATCATTTTGATGAACTTGCGGTATGTAATGTCACACGACTTATTTTCATATTTTTTTTTACTATTGTATTGTGTTTGTGTCTTTTCCAGCACATCAACAAGATTCTCAAAGGGGTTAAGCTGGACAATCCATGTATGAAAATTATATCTCATGCTCACTGAACCACTTTTTCATAGGGAATTAGCATCTTGGAATGTGCTCGTGTCATCAGGGAAGAAAAAAAATCCATTCATGGAAAAAACCTGATCATTCAGTTCAGTATATACAGATTGTCAACTAACCTGATTTTTGGAGCACATAACATTGCTGACGCTAGACCTACAGTACCAATGGGAGCGATCCCAGATTATAACACTGCCCTCACTAGCATGTATGTTAGGCACTAGGCATGATGGGTGCATTGATGCATCCCCCTCTCTTCTTACTCTTCTTACTCCAAGTTCCCATCACTCTGGAATAGGGTCAGTCTGGACTCATCGGACCACGTGACCTTTCTTCCAATGTTTCACAGTCTATTCTTTATGCCCCTCAGCAAATGTTATTATTTAACAAAGCCTTGAGTTCACACTCACTCATGATGTTTTTCTGAACACATTCCTTCCTCAAAGGTGATTGGAATTAATTAATTTATTTATTTATTTATTTATTTATTCTTGGCTTCGCTTGTTCTGCAAACCAGTTAATAGTAGTTTTGCTATTGTGGATGTTCTGAAGATGTCTATATGTGGTGGCTCGTCATGCACCGACTCCAGCCTCACTTCACTCCTTGTGAAGCCCTTCCAAGTTCTTGAGCTGACTTTGCTTGATAATCCTCTCAAGGCTGCACTCATCCCTGTTACTTGTGCACCTCTTCCTCTACCATTCATGCTTCGGATCTGAACAGCCAGCCCTTTCGGTAATGACCTTGTTGACATTGCTTGACATATTTTATCCTAAATGTAATGAATCTAGAATATATGAGAGCTTCACTTTTTAAATGAAATTTGGATTGAGCATGAATGGGGAAAGAGGACAAACAAACATATAAACGTTGGGTCCTTTTATTGACTACCCACATGGCATAGTGATCATAATATGATGACCTTGCAACTGGTACTTGGCAAGAAAACAAGCACACAGTATGTCCACTAGTTCTGCATAAGCCTGCTCTTGCCCTACTCCAGAGATGGAACAGATGGAAGTAGAAGTGAGTCTGTGCTAGGAACTATCATATAAATGTTTATTCGGCAGACAGTTCTACATTGAAATGCTTGTTGTTGTGAGGCTGCTCCACTCTCCCTGCATAGGAACAGGGAGAAAGTAGAAGAAAAATAAGGGGTGATGCTTTTAGTACAAATACAATATACACAAATCATCATGTTTAATATGAACATACAGTTATTCATTCATCTGGCAGCAGAAAAAATGGGTAAAATCATGCAGATACAAGTTTAAAGTTGCAGTTAAAGTTCACATCAAATATCAGAATGGGGTATGTAATTATTATTATTATTATTATTATTATTATTATTATTATTATGTTTTACTTTAACTAGGCTTTCAACAGTAGTGTTGGTGAGAGATTTGATGGTTTGAGGGACAGTTCTGTGTGTGGAAATGCCTTGTTGAATTGAAAGTTCAGGAAGTTCAACAATACTTATTTGAAGAATTAGCTGGTCTTTCCCAGTCTTGTATTTATTCAGTTTTGGTGAGTCAGTTCCTCAGATTCAGAGGTGGGTAGAGTAGAACAAAAAATGTTCTTAAGTAAGAGTAGCTGTACTTCAAAATAATATTACTTAAATAGAAGTAAAACGTAGGAGTAATTCAGTATACAAAAAAGAATTCAGTTAAAGATACTGAGTAACTGCTTCAATCATAATGTCCATTTTTTTTGACGTTAGTGTGTATATATATATTTTTTCATTTGTTTATATATTGTTTTTATATACATTTTTTTAAGTTATATTATAAAATTCTAAAAAGTATAAATTATAAAAAAAATTGTATATACTATATATATATATATATATATATATATATATATATATATATATATATATATATATATAATTTTTTAGAAGTTTTTTTTAGAATAATATAGATACACACACTAATGTAATTATTATAACTTCTAAAAAAAAATTGGACATTATGATTGAAGCAGTTACTTAGTACGAGTAAAAAAAATGTATATATAAAAATTTATATATATATATATAATATATATATAAATTTATATATATATATATATATATATATATATATATATATATATATATATATATATATATACACACATGGTGAAGTTTGGCAGATAGGGGAGACACTGAGACACTGCAGTTTGAAGCTGTTCTTTTGCAAGCGAAACATGCTTTGTATATCATGCTAGGGATGCAGACTATTTTTTGGGATGCATAAAAATGTACAACACGTGTGTTGGCGATTAATTCTGTACTGAAACATACTTAGATATTCATAGACTGGAGAAGTAGAATGTTAAAGTAACATTATATGTACAATTAAAGTTAACATATCACGCAAACATGAAAAAAAAAGCATTTTATACTCACCGCAAGATCCCACTTGGCATGGATTCATGGGCGTTCCGCAAAACTAGAGAAAGATGTGGAAAATTTTGTTTGCGCAGTGATCATATGTACAGGTAGGACGGATTCACAGATAGAATTTTTTTATAGAACACCGGCTGATTGGTCAACCGGAGTCATGCGATTATTGTTACTGCGTATGATTGTGTAAAATAAACGGTTAGAAAAGTAACGAGTCGAGCGTAGCCAAGTGTAGCGGTGTACAGTAGTGTCTCTTCTTCACAAATCTACTCAAGTAAAAGTAAAAAGTAAAACTACTCATAGAAGTATTTTTTTTTCTAAAAGTTACTCAAGTAAATGTAACAGAGTATAAATATAACTCATTACGCGGAACCTAAAGTGGTCGACTGTAGCAGCAGTGAAGTAATTGTGCCCTTATTAATAAAATGCCCAAAATTGACAAAGATTTGTGAAGATGTTGTCCATGGGTGTCTGTGAGCTGTCATTGGGGTGACCAGTGTTTGGGTAGAAGAAGAATTGACTGGATTTGAGTTTATTCAAAATCCTGATAGCCTGCAGGTCATCTGCCGTTGGAGCTCGTCCACCTTACGGTTCGATTTCGTTGTGCTTCCGGAGGTGCTTTTCAGCACACCCTGATTATACAGCATGCAGTTTCAGAAGTGCGCAAGCCATCTGGTGCCAAAAACAATGACATGGTTAAAGCCACAGATATCACACTCACTCCTCGTACTGATGTTCAACCTGAACATCGTCTCAATTTGATACAACTCTTGGGTTGTATTTTCATGACGTTATGCCACCATATGGTTGACTGATTAAAAGCTAGTAAATGAAAGTCCTGGTCTTCCTAATAAAGTGGACAGCAAGTTTATACTGTATACAAAATATGAAGAGTTTCATTATAGAGCTCATTATATTGCACAGATACTGGACTGGGTCCTTAGCAGCAGTAAAGTCCTAACAGTGCCCTTAAAAAACACAACATGCCCAAAAATTGACAAAGATTTGTGAAGATATTGTCCTTGGGTATCTGTGAGCTGTCATTGGGGTGACCAGTGTGTGGGAGTAAAGGTGGGAGTGATACAGTGGTGGATGCATGGGTGGATAGGTAGAAGTGGAATTAATGACTGGATTAGAGTTTATTCAAAATCCCGATAGCCTGCAGGTACAAACTGTTCTTCAACCTGCTGGTTCTGGATGCAGTACTGGCTTGCCCGGAGGCAGACTGGTAAACAAGCCGTGTGCTGGGTGATTGCAGTCTGTGGTGATTTTGTGAGCCTTCTTTAGATATTGTGTATTGGAAGATGTGCTGGAAAGCTTGGAGTTTGTTGTCAGTGATGAGTTCCTCTAGAGGGCCTTGTGGTCGCAGAGGGAGCAGCTGCCAAACCAGAAACTCGAGCACCCTGTCAGAACGCTCTCCATGGTGCATTTTTAGAAGATGATTGGGCTGAAGGAAGAAGGATGTTCCTCACCAGGAAGTAGAGGCACTGATGAGCAGATTCCACCGATGTCCTTCTGTTAAGGCACCCGGTCAAGTCGGCTTTGATTTTCATATTCATACCAGCGAGATTCAGTTTCATCCTAGTTTATGATGTCTCCGATATCGTCTTTGTTCTCTAAAGCCAGTTGGTTTGCATGCCACAGTCTGTGAATACTAAATATTTCATTTGATATGGTCGTATCTGTATGCTTAATCCTTCAACTCATCCGGCCGATAATTAAGAATTACAGGACAAGGACACTGCACTATCATTTTCCAAGCTAACGTGTTAAGATCCTGCTACCTTGATAAATGGTGCATTATCAGAAAACTCCATGGCAATACAGTAGGTATGGAAGGAGTAATGCGACAAGAGACACACAGGCGGTGAAGGAGACGCAGAGAAGTGGGATGCTGGCAACTGAAAATTACAGCAAACATTTCCGCGCTATCATCCAATCTGTTCAGGGAGATGACAGTTTCAGATCTGAGCAGGTGTCTTTCCTCTCTTTCTATTACCTCTGCTATGTGTAAATTAGATTTAAATAGAATCTCATAAAACCAACCATGTTTTTCATTCTCAGGTTACCGGTTTCTTCCTTCCTTCCTTTTTTTTCCATTTATTATTTGCGATGTTGCAAAGACTGCTTTGGAAAACGTAGTCAAACGCAGGCGAATAGCTGCGGAGAAGCAGTGCCACTTTGACTGAGGGGCAAATAAAATGTGATTTAAGGACTGAGGCTATAAGTAACAGCAGGCTTTGGAGTGAATAAACAGGGAAATAAGCAGGCAGTCTGGCCTCTTATTTATTCACACGGCTATTACCGTGACTAGAAGTCTCCCTTAGTCTTAAACACAGAAACACATTCCGTGCCTTTTTCAGCATTTCTGTCACTAGACAAATCTTTAAAAAAAAATTAAAAAAAAAGAATCTGCTATTTTTTCCCCAATCGTGAACATTTTTTAGCTTGTAATCTGAGCTCTAAAAATTATTAGAAGGAAAAAAATATATATATATATATTTTAATATTTAAATCTTTTTTTTCAGGGCAAGAAATGACCTATATTTGTCCAGATCTTCCACACATTTCTTGTGATTGACATCTCCATATCTCGCTCTCTGACTCTCTCCGTGTGTCTCTCAACTCATTCCCATCATTTAGCATACACTCCTAAATCTATGAATCTATGATTCAGGTTTGATGGAGATGCAGGTTGCATGTTCTCCCCGTGCTTGGTGGGTATCCTTATATAATGGTGTTTGCTGTTTTCAAATTCCCTGTAGTGTGTGTGTGCACGCTTGTGCACTGTGATAAACTGGCATGCTGTTCAGGCTCAGGGCTGCCTTATGCCCCGAGTGCCCTGAGATACGCCCCAAGGCCTCCCGCGAGTCTGTAAAGGATAAGCGGTATAGAGAATAAGTGAGTAAGATGGTGTTTTTTTTTTCTTCTTTTTTTAATATTGGGTTTTTTTTTTTTTTTTAATATTTGGATACATTGTCTGTGCATATTTAGATGCTTTGCTCCACCATATGTTCGTTTCTCCTCATTCAGCTGGGCTTGCAGAATTAATAATTATTCACTCTTTCTAGTCCAATAATTAATTTTGAAACACGTTGTTTATCTGCTGGGACTTTGGTTTGCTCTCTGAGCTCTTTATCACATCATTGAACTACATTTTCTACACTGCTGTTAAATATAATAAACTTCTGTAGCTGACAACTGAGCAAGAAGCAAAACTTTTATTGTAAAAAGTATTGAACTGATCAACTGAAATCCTTGCAGCACAGTCGCGATTGACTGTTCAGTCATCATTTTAGAGACTCCACAATAGAACAATACTTGTAAGTAACTAAATGTTGGCTTTCTTTTCAGAAACCGCAACCAATTCTCTAATGCACAGGCCCTGAAGTGCCCTCTGTCACAACCATTTTCATTTTTTGTTTTTTATTTAAATTTTTTTTCTGGATCCCAAAACACCTGATTCAGCTAATCTGCTAATTAACTGCCATTTCTGAGTTTAAGTGGGTGTAGAAGTTCACTTTAAAAGCCACCTTGTTAAATGTTTTGTTCAGAACGGATTTGCATGTCATGGCGGTTCACGTTCATGATTAAAACTGACTTTTATCTGACTCGAACATGGACGCGTCTATGCTCTGAAACGGCATGCGTGATCTAGGGCTGGGCGATTTTTTTCGATTCATTCGAATTTACGTTTTAAGACGATTTAATTTTTTCCCTAAATCAAGGTATCGTGATTTTTTTATTAAAATATTAGATGAATTGTAATTGCACCAATGGCAGAATAATTAAGAGGCGAGATTGTCCGACCACATGATGGCGCACCTAATTAACCGCCCACTTGTGAGAGTTTTAAATCCATTTTACAGTTTCACTTTGGTGCGGCACCGCGAGCTTCTGTAGTTTTGCGACGCCCCCCTCTGTGACTCACACGTGGGAAATACGAGATACAACATGGCAGCGCGCGCTGATGAAACCAAAGAGCTCGTGTCCAACAGAGGCCCAAGCCCGGTGTAAAATCTGTCTGAAGTTTGTGGCAACTAAAAGAAGCTAATGTCCTCGCGCACCTCAAACAGAGCCACATAAGACAATAAACAAGACAAGCGGCAGCGCGAAAACACCGGCTAAATGCCAGGAGAACACAGCGAGCACATTTCCCCACTTTATCCCATATGATAAGAGCCTCGATGGAAAGATATTACTGATGATGTGTCGTGTTATATCGCTAAAGACATTATGCCCAGATACACAGTTTTAAAAAAAATGCTGTCAGGCACCTGTTTGATTTTATTCAGCATGTAAGTTGCATGTGGTTTGCAAAATTGTTTGTGCTTTAATATATATACTTTTAATCCAAATAAGCAGGTAATGTTTGTTTATATCGTTTTGCTTAAGTAAATAATAATAAAAAAAACCCTATACTGTCTGTTTTTATTATTATTATTATTATTATTTTTTTTTTTTTAAGCAAAAAAATCATTTTAAAATCAAAAATCGAATTTGATCTTTAAAAAAAAATTGAGATTTCATTCATAGGGCATATCGCCCAGCTCTAGCGTGATCATATCGAGGCATCTGTGGGATTTTGCTCTGGGCGATGATTGTGAGTTAAAAATGATACACACTTTGACTGTACAGTTTATTTCAATTAACTTTTAGAAAAGACTAATACGTTATTTTTCGACATAATCGTATTAGTCTTTTCTAAAAGTTAATTGAAATAAACTCACAATCATCGTCCAGAGCAAAATCCCCAGCATTTTCTGCCCCTAAAATCACATCCCTTATTTGAAATGAATGAGTAGTTGAACAAATATGGTTTTCGACCTACAGTAAATAACAAACACAGATGCCTCGATATGATCACGCTAGAGCTGGGCGATATGCCCTATAAATGAAATCTCGATTTTTTTTTAAGATCAAATTCGATTTTCGATTTTCAAATGATTTTTTTTTCTTAAAATAAAATAAAATAAATAAATAAATAAATAAATAATAATAATAAAAAACAGACAGTATAGGGTTTTTTATTATTATTATTTTCAATACACTTGGTCAATCTGTCAACAAGCTTTCATGTTCCCTCATTAAAATGGTTTAAGCTGAGCTGCGAGCCTCGAATGCACCGCTGTCTTCACTCCTTCATCAGAAGTGAATCTTTATCCTCATCTGATGGAGTGTTTACACTGTGGGCAGAAGAATTCAGCTCTTCGATAAGCGTCTCACTGTAATGCGCAATGTTCCAAAACTGGCATTTGAGAATCCCATTAGAATTTTCCAGCTGAACTTTTTTTTATTTAGAATTTTTTTAAAATAAAGAAATATATAAAAACCACTGCACGGTGCTCTACTGTTGTGCAAATCACAAGTAGGCCGTCCGTTTTTGCATTTCTCGCACCACAGTTCCAACTGAACTGATGTAACACGTTCACACCTGCACAGCAGTGACTGGGGAGACAGTAGCCTTGAACGGAAAGCGCCGATATAACATAACTGGATGCGAATCATTTTTAACTCACCCTCGTATATCTGATCCATGAGCACATATGAAAAACATCAGATTTGTGTGTTTACAGAGGGCGAAATCAATCAGATCTGATTGTAAAAAAAAAAAAAAAAAATCAGGACTGAGTCACTTCAGGCTGGTAATGTGTGAACGTATAGCCTAAGAGTAGCAAATGGAATGAAATGGGCAGGACGGGAAATACTCCATGCACCAAGGTGGGGAAGCATATCAAAAGATGTGATTAAACGAGGTTATTAGACCTCGGTTTGCAACTAGACCCACCATGTATGCACCTTTCTCCGGCAATACAAATAATCCCTGTTTGTTATGCTTACTTGGTGTTTCTGCCTGGCAAGACAAAGCTTTAAAAAAATGTAGTTTTATTTAGTTGCTTAACACCCGGAGGTGATATAAACGGTGTCTTGCCACGTCTTTTATATTCTTCCTCTCATGGTGAGATGAGAACAGATAAAAGAAGGAAGCTGAGGAGAAAAAAAAAGAGCTGGGGAGAAGTGTATATGGAGATGAAATAATAATAATAAAATAATAATAAAAAAAAAAAAAAAAACCCTCTGTTTCTTTTAGAGCGCTTCGTGTCAGCAGTAGCGCAGTCTCACTAACACGGTTTCCTATTTTCCCTGAGATTTGAGCCTAATCGACTCTCTTGAGAAATCCCAGTATCTTTTGTTTTGTCAGAAGGTGCGATCCCTCAAAGAACGTTCTACTACAGACAAGCGTGAGGGGGAAAAAAAACATGGTTTGTGTCGACATTTTTCCCAAGAGGGAAGGGTCACTTTAAATCCACACAAAGTTATCCTGAGAAATCGAATTGATCCTAAGATGAAATCCTTATAAATCTTGATTACCACCTCAATGTCAATACTTCTATCCGCATAATGAGCATGAAAGTAATGTGATGTGAATCAAACTGATACAGCAACCGTCAAAATATTAATTGAATGAATATGAATACATTTTACAAGAATGCCGCTCAGTGCATTCAGTTAAGTTACTTAAGCAATATCACATGAGAGGGAGTGCTGTTGTACTGAATATCAGCATGGCTGTGATGCAGTCATAGTCACAGACTGCAGAAGATACAGTACACCAGGATGACCTCGAGTGTGATATCGATACCGTCATGTATGTTTCTCCTTATACCTGTATTTCCACTTATTCCGCTTTAGAGTATCAGCTACGTTAGCGTTCGGGTCTGGAGGATTGAATCCCAAATACTGTAGCGTTAGATGGAAAGCTAGTGAGCCAGGTTATATAATCCCTTGTTCCACATTCCAAGTAGCGCTCGTGATCTGGGTTAGAGAGGGATTTGGGAAGGTATCTCTGAGTGACCTGGATGAAATTATAAAGTCGACAAAGTGCTGTTTAAGATGACATAAGATTATCAGATGTTTGGTTTTGAATGTGGGTTTTGGCAGCTGCTCTCACCTCTTTGCACTATTGCCGACCATACCAATCTACTTTCACCCATGCTGCCACCAACAGTTAATGTTGTGTAATTAACAATTTTTAGGACACCTGGGATGTGGAGTGATGCATATAATCAAATGTCCCAGTGCTTCTACTGTTTATCACCACGGAATGATTCAATTACTTGGTCAGGACTAACTGTTGTATAAAGAGACTTGAAGCTGGTTAGATGAGAATATTTTGCTTTTCAGCCATTACTTTTCCATACAGAGTGTCTTTGACTTCACGTATGGGAAGGATCCATCCAACCATTGTCTATACTGTTTGTCATGTAGAGCATCCCAGGGGCCTGGAGCATAACTGAGGGTGTACATGCTGGATTGAATGCCAACATACACTCGCACACCCAATCATACACCACAGGCAATTTGGAAATGCAAGTCTGCCTACCCAATAAGTCTTTTTTATACTGGGGGTGGAGGGAGTACCAGAGTACCTCTAAGAAACCAAGCACATGGAAAGCATGCAGGCTCCACACATGCATACTGGAGGCTAGCCCTGAAGGTGCCTGGTGACCACGCTTATCACTGAGCCACCACGCTGCCATACTCTACTGTACAGTATGTAGTTAGAGTCAAAATGTCTGGCTCCTTAGAAGTGTTAAATTGTCTGGAAGGATAGAATTTGCGCACGTTTCTATATGAGGCAGATGTCTGGATTTTTTTAAACAGCCAAACCTGTATCAAAATGTGGATTAAGATGAATGACACAAGATGTCAAATATTTAAATTTAAATAAATGTTCAGATAATTGAAAATGGAATATCTTATGCATTTTGATAAATAGACATACAGGAGTTTTTTTTTTAACAGCAGCCAATTACTCTCGATTGCATTAAAAACTACATTTAAATGATCATATTATTTCAGGATACCGTTGCGATTAACAAGAGAATTTTCATTAAATAACTCAGAAATCATATAAAATCTCTTAACCCCAAAATTGCCAAAATAAATAACAGACAATGTACTGTATATATTTAACAAGAAACTTTAAAAAGGACAAAATAATGATTTCCTGTTCTCATAGCTTAGGGTTACAGAGCCTGTATTCTGATTGGCAGGAAAGCATGCAAGAAAATGCACCAAGGTTTGCAAACAATTGTACATTTCACTGTCTGATATAATTGATTGTCCTTGAGTTTCAACAGTACACAACAGTGAATATTAGTATCTACAGACCGTCTGGTGGTCTATAGACTGAATTGTTATTCCTATGGCTGCAGTAATAAAAGTAGTGATTTTTTTTTTTTTTTTGTGCGCGTTTCTTTTTTACCCTACATGCTCAGAGTTGACTCTGTGCCACCAATGAATGTAGCTTTTCTGGGGGTAATTGTAGGTTTTGAAGACAGTGCGGATGCTTGATTTTGACCACAAACAGATAAGAACTGGTGTTATAGCACTGTAGGAAAAAAAAAAAAAAAACTGTGCATCAATGTTTTTTTTTTTGTGTGCATTTTTTCCATTTCCAAGAGAGACTGTGAACAACTTTTCAATTGAAAAAAAAATCTCCAAAATCTGTTATTTATCAAGGGGTGCCTAAACTTTTGCATAAGACTGTATACAGAGGACTGTTATTGCTAGTTATTCTGTAAGTTCTTCCAACTTTAACTCCTTTAAATAATTTGTACGATTTATTAAATATGCCTGCTGGATGGGTTTCTTTTAGTTTAAGCGATCAGTTTTCGCAGTTTTACGTTGCCTGCTGTTTGGAGTTTGTAAACTGATGGCAGTGCTTCTGCTCCTGCAGTCTGATTTTTAAAATGTCAATATTCTTCAAATAACCAATAGTCATACTTTTTTTTTTTCATACTGTACATGCTGCATCTTGCAAATCTTAATGGTAATGTGGTTTTGAATCCATATGCACATGTGTATTAAAACAGATACATAAAAAAAAAATCTGTGCAATAGGTAAAAAAATAATAATATAAAAAAAAAATTAGAAGAAAGTTAAAAATCCCCCAAAATAACACTAGTTCACTGGCAAACTGTGGCAGAATCATAAGGTGGTAAACGAGAACGCAGTCCAATGTCAATACAGATGGCATAGAAACCCGTGGCTCGGGTCCATTTTCCACCAGATGCTATAAGTGTGTGGCTTAAGAAGTGCAGTATTTTTGTATTTATATACAGTATATTTACTTAATAAAAAAAAAAATTATAATTTGAATCTATAAATTTAACAGTGTCCGCAATATACCTCAGTGACCGATCTAAATGGAGTGTGGTGTTAAAAATCTCATTAGATTAACAAACTTTACATGGTCATATACAGTATAATACCAATGCATGCTTATAATAGCTCAGTGATGAAACATATTTAAAAATCATGTTGCGGCCAAAATTGCTTCCTCGACTCAAGTTTATACAGTTTGATCACCTTCTCCACATGTTTGTACTGGTTTTTCCTGGGTTTCCCAGTTTCCTCCCAGTATCAAGAGGATGACTGGTTACACTAAACTACATCACTGAGCACGACTGTCTCGATTGTATGCGCTCAGATACAGTAAACTTGCTGTACTTGGTTTTCAGATAAACACAAAGGGAAGAAAAGTAAAAGGAATTCGACCTTCAATCGATTTAGATTTTATGAATATTTTGGAGGGAATCTCAAGAGCGACCTTTTCGCCTGCCCTGCTATTTTAGCAGGAATGGCCATGCAGATCAGAGAATGAGATCGGCACATGATGCGTACAAATGCAGATTCCAAAGGGGACAGAAAGCCTTATTGCTGTCATGGTCTAAACCGTCGTCTAGCTTTCATAACAGATTTAAACTCCAGTTCAGGCATTTCACAGACCCCTTTATCCAGAGATTTATATTTTGTCTTATTACACATACAGTATAAGCAGTTGGGGTTTAAGCTGAGGGTTCTTGCTTAAGAACCAGACAGTGGCAGCTTGATTTTGGGTTTGAATCTGAGACTTTCTGATCAGCAGTTCAACTTTGAGTTCAAGTCTAATCTAATCTGTATCCAAGTCTCTAGTGTGAAAGCAGCCAAAAATGGTGCGGTTATAAACGTGTTTATACATAGAGTACATCCTACTGTCTTATATATCTTATATAAGATTTATAAGACAGTAAGACAGAGACTAGAGACATACAGTATATATAGAATTTTTTAAAGTAGATTCTCTAGGGGGCAGGACATGAATTATGATGAAATTGCTGTGACAATTTCGATGTTTCCAAATCATCAGCGAACACAACTTTCTATTTTTATATGTTCCTATCACTACCCTGAAATGACCATATAAATAAATAAATGAATAATGGAATATTTTACTGAGTTTAATTATCTCCTACGTTCAGCAAAGAGCAAAGGCCTCCAACTGCAGGCTAGTAGACACCCGTCCACCAATTGAAGACATTAAGCATTACAAAGACAGCCTTGGAGAGAGTGAGCGAGAGCTACAGGAAGCTGAGCAGGGTATAATGACAAATGACAAATGAGTGAAGAAACCGTGTTATGAATTTGTGTGTGTGTGTGTGTGAGAGAGAGAGAGAGAGAGAGAGACTGCTTCATACTCAGTAAATAAACAAGCTGGAGCTGCTGTCAGCGAACTGTGTATTCATCACTATAATGGCTACCTTGGGGATGGTTAAATGTTTCGCGCAAACACCGAGGTCATTCCGTAGGCTAAGTAACGTAATGAACTTTGGTAAATGTCGGATTTGTGTGCGTCTTAATGTGTTGGGAATGGCAGACACCAAGCCATCTTTGGTGTGCTGAGAGATCTAATAAGTCTCTCAGTGTAGCAAATAAGGCTAATGGATTGTGTTGGATAATTTGCCTCTTTTTTGCATTAAAAGTCCTAAATATCATTTATCATGATGATAAATATGATTGTGCAATACACTTTGCAAATATAATTCTATATTGCATATTTTTCCTCTAATTCAATTACTCTTGATCTGTACCGTACACAGACTACTGAGTGTGTTTTGTATGTACTGTGGATATATACTGTATATATACTATACATACATAAATGAGTCAAAATTTATTCGCAATACATTTTAGAAAAGATTAATACATTATTTTTTCCTTCTAAATAATCCTTCTAAAAAAGGTTTTAGACTGAGTGGCGAGCTCTGAATGCACCGCTGTCTTCACTTCTTCATCAGAAATGATTCTTCGTCCTCGTGGGGGGGGGGTTGGGGGGTGTTTAAACACCTCAAAACAGAGTTTTTGTAAAGTGATGACAGTGTGGGCAGAAGTGTGCGGACGTGCATCGTCATGTGCGTTTAATCGGCTTTAATTAGGTTTCAGCTCTTCAATAATCGTCTCACTTTTTACTGATAATGTTGCAATACTGGCCTGTGAGACTCCCAGAAAACTGCGTAAGCATCAACTTTCCAGCTGATGGTCGACTTTTGAACTTTTTCTCGGTCGTCGATTGAGGATGTTTCCGTTCCACACGTTTACTCTCAGACTCGTGGTGATGAATCCGTGTCTAGTCACCAGTAATGATTCTCTTCATGAGACGTCCTCCTTCCTTAGACGATTGGTTCCAAGTTTTAACATAACTAGAGTGCTGGAATTTTTGACTCTCACACACATTTATATATACATTTGCATTTGGCCTTTAAATGCTTTAAGGCAATATTGCCCTAAGTCAACTCAAAAGAGACTCGCGCATTAACATTAAATCAATCTATATAAGATTCTGGCAGTGAAGCTCCCCAAACACATGGCTGAAGAAAATGTTAAATATTATTTCTCAGACATTGGCCATGCCATGTGGGTGTCATAAGCACGTCATCGAATCGAATCTATTGTAATCTATTCAGTCCAGGCCCACGCTACTATCACAACTAAGTTTTGCAACAAATTGAAGGGCCGGAAGTACAACTGTATCAGCGTAGGGACGGCAGAACGAGCCGGTTCTAATTACAGCACAGCTGAAGAAAAAGATGACAGTGCGACAGTGAATCAGCTGTCTTCAGTTGTGGCCAAAAGTATTAAGACAACATATGCCGTGTATTATAGTTCTCCCTGTGCACAAAACGAGTGATGACACTAATTAGTCCTCGCCTATCTGTCTGAAGAGTTGGACTAATTAGAGTCAGCTGGATTATTTAATGGATGGAACAAATGTGTGGCATGAGAAGCGCAAATCTCTTTTTGACTCTATGCCCAGCCTTGATACAGGAGGTTTTGAAAAATAAAGGGTTTCATGCTAAATAGTGATCGTTGTCTACATCTACATAAACTACACCATCACTACATAACATGACATGAATTATTCTTATCTTGATTGTCGTTAATTTAAACATTTGAGAAGATCATTAACGGAATACATTGAATTTGGCCGCCGCTGTACAGTACGTGTCATTTTTTGTGTTTTTTTTTCTTCACATTGAGTGTCTCATCACTGTTCCAATAGATGCTATCCAAAGCAACGATCACGACAGCTTTTTAGATTATGATTTTAAATAAGGTTCACAGCTACTAGAACGTGTGATTGTGTAAAGTCAGTCATGTGTAGTGTAATTCTATGCAGATTGAGCTTTATTTACATAAGATAAAAAAGGGTTGCCAAGATGCTCCTTTTTATTTTTTTTTACATGCTTCTACTACACATTTTACACCTGAATCACTGAGTGCTGCATCTAATCCGCTTCTTTTTTCTTCTTCTTCTTTTACAAGCCCTGTGAAAAATAATGGAATCACATCAAAAGCCAATGAATAAATTACTGATTACTGACAATTTTTGTTTAATAGCTGAACATTCAGGCTTTTTTAATCATATCTCGCTTTATTTATTTATTTATTTATTTATTTATTTATTTGGCATGTTTTTTCCATGTAGTGGAGAAGTAATAGACTAGCTCTATGGCTGACGTGAAATATTATAGAATCACCTTGTAATTTGTATTTTCAAAACAACTAAAGTCTGCAGTTAATGGAGAGAGATTATAGACTTAGCAAGCTGTTACACTTGGCTAATTAAAAGGAAATATGGGCAAGAACAAGAGAGTTGTCAAGTGAAACGGCGGAAATGATCATCAATCCCTTTCAAGAAGAAAATCCAACATGGCGTGTAGCAAAATATGTGGAATGTCACCAGTCTGTCTAAAATCCGCTGCAAGTATAAAGAAAACAGAATGGTTAAGAAAAAGGAAATCATATGGGCAGAGAAAAGGAAGATGAATAAACATCAGGATAATAAGAAATAAGCATTGATGATAAAAAAAATGCACAAAAAGAAAATGGTTGGAAACAAGAGTCTATATAAATTGGCTGACTGAAATGGGATTTACATCTAAAAAGCCAAATGAAAGCCAGCACTAATCCCTAAGCAGAAGAAATCAAGGTTACAGTGGGCTAAAATGAAACAATCATGAGGACATGAGTCACAAATATGTTTTATCCAAGGAGACAATGCTGGAACATCTAATGAAACATATACGTATAGATGGCTGCCAGAAAAAAACAACCAATTTCCTGACTCATTTATAATATGGAGGCGGCATGGCCGCTTGGTGGTCAGCACTGTCGCTTTGCACCTCCAGGTTCTTGGTTCGATTCCGACCTCTGTGTGCATGGAGTTTGTATGTTTTCCCCATGCTTGGTGGGTTTCCTCCCACAGTCCAAAGACATGCAGATTAGGCTAATTGGCGTTCCCAAATTGCCTGTAGTGTTTGAGTGTGTGTATGAGTGTCCTGCAATGGATTGGCACCCTGTCTGTGGTGTAGCCCATCTTGTGCCCTAAGTTTCCTGGGATAGGCTCCAGTTCCCCTACTACCCTGCGATGTAGTGTGATGAGTGAGAAGATTTATGATATGGAGTTGGCTGTCAGGTAAAATGCTTACTGTAAAACCTGAGGAGGGACAACAAATTCATTCATTCATCTATTCATCATTCCTACCTTTTATTCTGTACAGGGTCCTGTCTCCGGAGACTCTGGGCAAAAGGCTGGGTACACCCTGGACAGGGTGCCAATTCATCACAGGGCGAAGATTAATGAAAATAATTGAATTCGGTTTGTTTGAGGTGTTTTTCATGCAGCCTTAATGTTCAGCTATTAACCAGAAATGGGACAAACGCTGAGGGAACATTTTCCAAGCATGGTGATTCCATAATTTTCACCAGAGGTTGTATACCTGACAGATGTTGCACACAATATTTATTGGTACCAGGTTGGATAATTGGATTTTTATGAATAATAGGTAAAGTTAATATAATTGTCTAATATTTGGGGAAAACTCTCAAAGGAAGTTGCTCGCATTGGTTATGGATGTGGTAGAAATGGCATCTGAGAAAAAATAAGAGAAGTGGCCATCTTTTAACATACTGACTTTTAGCATTTCCACAGGCAGGGCAACCAAATTGACAGCCTCCAAATGTACAGGGCCAACGCACAGACTGTACAACGTATCTGCAGCACCTTATATATTATACATCCATTACATTCATAAGGTGGACGAATGCAGTAAGTAGTGCATTCGTATTCAGAACCCAGGCTTACACTATTAGTCAAAGGTTTGGATTCAGCTTGAAATTCACTGATTTTTATTTATTTATTTATTTATTTATTTATTTATTTATTTATTTAATGTTTATCATGTTTTACATTGTTGAGCAATACTAAAGGCATCCAAAATGTGAAATAATCTTCTTTAATAAGTTTATGTTAACAAGTGGTGCTCTGTGAAGCTTTCCTCTAGACACTAGGAGAGAGATTCTTGCCTTTTATAAACTGCTGTTGTTGTATGTGTTCATGTGCCGTAAGAACATTTAGTATAATATAGTATAGTATTGTCTGGTAAATTATAACTAAAACAAATGACCATAGTGTCAGCTTAAGTGCCACAGTATGGACCTTACAGGGAATGTACTGTCGCACTTCAGTGGATACTTTTGTATATACAAATTTACTTTGTTGAATATCATGCTACATACTATGGCACATCAGTGGTACTATGGTTCTACTTTGGAATGGAGAACAGTTTTTTGGTGAATTCCATGGTACTTATTGAGTACCACAGTGGCTTCCAAAGTTCGGCAGGTATCAAATGTGATATTTCTGTGCTTTACATACTATATACCATATTACACATGTTGGTACATACTAGTGGTATGGCATAGTGCAGGTAACACTATATACAGTAATTGTATATAATATTAAGATTGTCAACATATGCCAAAATAGGTACTATAGTAGACCATGTATCATAATGTGGGACATGTACAATATGAGCAAATAAGTACCATAGTACTGTAAAAAAAAATAATAATAATGCTACTGTATGCCACTGATACCATCAGAATACGATGGTTAAATTCCTTATGGGACATTTATTGCAGCTTTATGAATATTATTATTATTATTATTATTATTATTATTATTATTCTTAGCATAACAGTCACGGAAACACCAGGCTCCACCCTCAATCTTCGTTCCCAATTACCCGAGTTCTAATCACACACGCCAATCCGGTTAATTCATTCAGTGTTTCCATTTTTACACCAACTGTCAATAAAAACGCCCGTTTCGGTTCTCACATTATCACTGTCTGTTGAGTGTGTATTGTCCGTATTATTAATAATAATAATAATAATAATAATAATAATAATAATAATAATAATAATAATATTTGTAAGTACTATTAAGATATCTGTACTGGCAGACTGATTATTATAAACATACTGTACAGTGTATAATGCAAATGTTGTGGGTGTTAATCCATTAAAGCCATATTTATATCCTCAAAAATGTCAATTTGAACTGCATTTCTGCCTCTTTACTATTTCTGCTCATGATAACCAAAAAACAATAACTGCTTGTGTCATTAAGGTTTAACTGCAGTTTACTGCTATTACTCTGAACTACTGTACACATACAGTACAATATCAGAAAAAGACAACTTTACAGTAAACTTTAAAGTATAAATTGTTCATTATAACAGCTGAGGTCTGTATGTTAATGCATGTTTGTCATTTGTCAGGCAGGGTTTGATAGGTGTGATGTGGCATTATTCACGAAGCAAACAGGATTGAGAGAGTCAATGCATCCAATATTGTACTATATATGAGAAAGGACATTTTCAGGACTGATGGAGTTTTAGGTTTTCTTATTGAACAAGTAAAGCATTTATTTGTCCTCTAATTTGGAGGGAAGGTAATAAATGAGAGAAAAAAGTCAGCATATGTGTCTGTGTTGTGCATATTAACCCAACTGAAAACTTTCTGAACTGGAGAACTCGCAGTAGCTAATGCTGTGAGGGAGTAAGGACTTACTGGAGTTGCTCCTCCATTTCAAATTTAATTCTCAATTATACTGGGCTAAAATAAGCTATTTAACTCTTCATCGTATTTGCCTTTTTTCACAATTATTTCTGGTGATTTCTGGGTTTTAGCTAGTGTATTCTCAGTATCTTGTTCTTACTGGATTTAGTGGTCCTCGGGGTAAAGCTCTTACATTCAGCCCATGGTCTTGCCCCGAGCAACATGCTGTGAGATTAAAGTAGGGCAACTCTTTCGTCTTTAACCAGAGCTTATATTTTAGCTAGCTATTGCATCTAATGTTAAGTGACATGTTTATTCTGCAGGACACATGCTGTTTGTGATGCTCTACAGCGTGCAAGATTACACAGTGGTGGGTCGGTGATGCACAGGCACTGCTTCTTAATCAAATAAAGTTACAGTAAGAACTAGCAAAGAAAAGACAAGTTGACAGGGTTTTGCAATCAATGAAAGTGTAAAGTAAAAAAAATATATTATCAAAAGACATCTTTATGAATGAGCAATCCATTCAAGGTGTGAATCTTGCAAAGACATTTTTTTTCTACCATGGAGAGAAGCCAAAATTTTCCAGACCCTAGCTTTAAGTTTTAATTTCCTAAGTTATCGGCTTTGTCATTTTAATTGCCATTGCACTTTTTTCTAGATATCGAATAAATGATTGTTTGGTCTGCACCCACACTAGCACTGTCTGGTCCATCATACTATGCAATGGTAACAGCATATAATGTCCCATCACACTCCAACAAAGCCCACAAAATGTTCATTGAGTCCTAAAATATCAAACAATGCAGCAGGACTGGGATCAAAATGGAAAAATGCACATTTATCAAGTCCGTTCTAACCCATGACCCTGTCAGGTTCTGAATGCATGTATCATGTTGTCACTAATTTCCACACACCCACATGATCATGCTCTCATCCAGTGAGACCAGTGAGAATTGAGTTACTGATTACCGTGTCCATTCAGATGCACCGTGCGCTTACCAGGTACTTATCATGTGCTTATTACATTGTCATTCAAGGTGTTGGATCCAGTATACAGTATATGCTAAATTCTCTGAATGTGAAATCGATGCGCTGATATCCTGGTGCATGCGAACCATAAATATGGCCAGAAGAACATAATATAAACTCAATACGATCTTGTACAACATGGCACGGACCTACCATGACTGTAGCACAAGTGTGATGAGGTCATTGTGAGAACTCCACTGGCACAGCAACAATGCAGCGACAACTGGGTCAGAACACCATCTGATCTTTCCCATCTGCACCATGCTTGTAGTATGTAAATGAAGTCCAGAAAAGAAGTTAAGCTCTTAAAAGTGGTCAATGCAGCTCCACGTCAATTCGATTCAATTTTATTTGTATAGCGCTTTTAACAGTTGTCGCAAAGCAGCTTTACACAATAATCAAAATAATTATTTAAGTTTGTATGGAATGTGGATGTGCATGAATCAAAATGGTCAGGTAGTCCCTGATGAGCAAGCCGGGGCCTACAGTGGCAAGGAAAAACTCCCTGAGATGGCAGTAGGAAGAAACCCTGAGAGGAACTTGACTCAACAGGGAACCCATCCTCATTTGGGTGAAACAGAAAGCAGGAATTGATCTGCATTCATACTGTGGCAGGCAGTTCAGTATAACAGTTGATAACAGATGTTAATTGATGTTAATATGGAGTCCAGGTAGTTATAGGAGGTGCAGGTAGACTTGTAGGAAATTCCAGTCCTGAACTATCAAGCGACTGCAGCCAAGTCCTCAGTCTTTATAGTAGAGTGAAACCGTCCCCAGACACCGGACGCATCCCAAAGAGACACACGGGGCATCCATGTGAAAAGATCTCCAACCAGAAGCGGAGCACCAGGATGAGTCAGGGGGCAGAGGGAGTCTGGATCACTGGCAGCTCAGGAACAACATGTGTAGCTTGACAGAGAAAGGGAAAGAGAGAGAGGGGGAGAGCAGAAGAGGAGAGATAACAGTTAGGTATGGTCACAGTCACATAATGTATAAGGTGAATGTGGATTTAGTGTAGAGTGCAAGCAGGGCCTCCGGCAGGACTAACTGTAAAAGCATAACTTAAAAGGAGAGCCAGAAGGAAACACAGACAAGAGGGCTCCCTGAGATGTAAAGCAACCAATCACCTAACCGTCAACAAACCTGAGTGATCAATGAGAGTGGGAAAGACAGCATCTAAACATACCAGTTCACCATAATACTCTATGTCCATGAGTCCCCTAGATCTGCTCCTTTACCTAAGGCAAATCTATTTACAAAAGGCTTGGTTAAATAAATAGGTTTTTAGCCTAGACTTTAACACTGAGACTGTGTTTGAGTCCTGGACACTATTTGGAAAGCTATTCCATAACTGTGGGGCTTTGTAACCAGACAGTAAGGCGTTACAACAGTCCAGCTTAGAGGTGATAAAAGCATGAACTAGTTTTTCTGCATTATTTAGTGACAATATATTCCTCAACTTAGCAATATTTCTGAGGTGAAAGAATGCTATCCTGGTGATATCTACATGAGCTTCAAATGAAAGACTAGAATCTATAATCACACTGAGGTCTTTTACTGTTGCACTAGATAGAACAGAAAGGCCATCTAAAGTTACAGTGTGATCTAAAATCTTGATTCTAGCTGCATGTGGTCCTATGACTAGGATTCTGTCTTATCAGGATTAATCAGAAGGAAGTTAATTAACATCCAGTCTCTTATGTCCTTTAAGCATTGCTCAACTTTAGCAGGCTGTTTTTTCTCATCTGGTTTTGCTGAAACGTATAACTGTGTGTCGTCAGCATAACAATGAAAACTAATATGATGCTTATGGATTATGATGCCCAAGAGAAGCATGTAAAGGGAAAAAAGCAGTGGGCCTAAAACCGAACCCTGTGGATCACCAAACTCCACTAGAGAACATGCAGAATAATCACCATTTAAATCTACATACTAATAACGATCAGTCAAATAGGACCTGAGCCAGGAGAGGGCTGTTCCCTTAATTCCTACTATAGTACATTTTCTAATCTGTGAAGGAGAATGCTATGGTCAAAAGCTGCACTGAGATCAAGTAACACAAGTATAGTGACGCAGCCCTGATCAGAGGCCAATAGGAGGTAATTTACTACTTTAACGAGTGCTCTCTCTGTGCTTTGATAAGGCCTAAATCCTGGTTGATACTGTCCATGTATGCTATTTCTATGTAGATATGAGCATAGCTGCTCCGCTACTATCTTTTCCAGAATCTTAGAGATAACGGGGAGGTTTGATATCGGCCTGTAATTGGACAGATGACAGGGGTCGAGGTCAGACTTCTTAATTATCAGTTTAATAACTGCTAATTTAAAAGATTTTGGAACATACCCAACGCTGAGTAAAGAATTAATTATTTTCAACGAGAGGTTTTGTTATTTCTGGCACTATCTGTTTGAGAAAATGTGTCGGTATAGGATCTAATATACAGGTTGATGAATTTGCAGAAGAGATGAGTGAAATTAGTTCATTCTCTTCAAGGGGAGTAAAGTATTCTAGGTTATGATCTGACATGGTTAGTTTAACATCTGCATAAATTACATTGTCTGGTTTCAAAGCCTCAGTTGTATGCCTAATATTTACAATTTTATTATTAAAAAAAAGTTCATGAATTCCTCACTACTGCACAATGCTGTTGTGGAGATTTCTGCAGTGTTCTTATTTCTGGTTAATTTGGCTACAGTATTAAATAAAAATCTAGGATTGTTTGTTATTTTCTATAAGAGTGGAAAGATGCGTTGATCTAGCTACACTAAGAGCTTTTCTATAGTTCAGGATGCTCTCCTTCCATGCTATTTAAAATACTTTAGTTTTAGTATTTAGTAAACAATTTAGTTTGACGCCATTTACGTTCTAATTTCAGAGCGGTCTGTTTTAAAGTGCGCGTGTGATCATTATACCAGGGAGCAAGTTTCTTATCTCTAATAATTTTTCTTTTAACTGGAGCTACGTCATCTAAGGTATAACGGAATGTCGACTCTAAATATTCAGTCGCCTGATCAGGTTCTGTGGGGTCAGATGGCGATCCAATCAAAGTTGGTAATTCTGGGAGATTACTGATAAAGCTCTGTGTGGTAGTTGATGTGAATGTATGTTTAATACAGTAGCGTGGTGCTGTGCATATATTATTACTATGACACACTTTAATTGAGACAAGATAGTAATCTGAGATAACTTCAGACAGTGTAATTTCTTATACTTAATCTAAAGAATATTATTAAATCTAAAGTGTGACCTGCTTTATGAGTGGGTCCTACTACACATTGATTTGACTCCTACCGAGTCCAGTATGGACATAAATGCTGTTCTCAGGGGGTCTTCTGGATTCTCAAAATGAATATTAAAATCTCCAGCAATTAACGCTTTGTCTACAGAAATGACAGATTCTTCTTCACAAAGAATTTCAGAGTATGGCCCTGGGTGTCTGTAAATGATAATTAGCGGGATTGACTGAGTAGACTTAATATTTGTAGCTATACTTATGTTACTATAGAGACCTTCAAATGCATTAAATTTGTGTCCATGTTTTTGTACGATAGTCAGATTATCATGGTAAATAATTGCGACGCCTCCTCCTCTACCAATTAGCCGAGGCTGGTGTATGTAGCTGTATCCAGGAGGACTAGCTTCATTTAAAGCTACATACTCGTCCTGTTTAATCCAGCTTTCTGTTAAACAGAGTATATCAAACTCCTGATCTGTGATAATTGAACCCTGACAGACGACTCTATACAGCTCACAGACGGTTGGTTTAGCCTGTTTGTCTGCTCCCTGGCCTGGGCTCTGGGTAGTCACCATTTAACTAGACCTCTTCTAAGACTACGTGCTATACTACAAGAAATAAGAGCAGCACCTTCCCAAGTGTGATGGACACCGTCCTGCCCTAACAGGCCAGCTTTGCCCTCAAAGGTCTTCCAGTATAAAGCTCATAAGGCTCCCGGGATACACTTAACCACTGCCACTGACACCCTAAAGGCCTAGCTAATTTCATGTGCCTCAGTATAGAGTCTCCTATAACCAGAGCTCTTTCAGGTTTCTCAGCGGGTGCATCACTGAGGAGAGCAAACCTGTTAGACACGTGGGCTAGCCTTAGCGTTAGCTTTGGCTGAACAAGTCGAGTCGCAGAGTCGTCACCCACTCCCCTCGCTGTGAGGACTCTATTGCCGTAGTCGGGGCTGGTTGTCTCCGCCTACGGCACCCATCTGGATACTCCCCTCCAATGCTGATATCTTCTCTGTCAGAGTGCTTACTAACAAACACCTATCACAGATAAAGTTATCACTAACGACGGAGGAAGAATATCTAAACATCCTGCACTCCACACACGGCACCCATCTGGATACTCCCCTCCAATGCTGATATCTGTCTCTGTCTCTGTTTTGTCGTTTGGAGCTGGATTCAGTTTGTTGTTCTTAGACAAAGAAACTTGTGGGTTCTCCTAAAAGCCCAAAAAAATGGAAAAAAGGCGAAGCCCAATAGTATGAAAACGATACTAGCTGCTATTAATATAATTATTGTATAAACTGAAAACCTATATAATTTAAACACTGATACAAAACCTACTGATACAAAAATACAATACTACGTCATTACCAGTTTCTAGTGTTTTCCCACCAAGTTGCTCTGTTTTCACCCAAGTTTTTGAGGATGTACATAGTGGGAATGTGGCTCAGTGAGATAAGGGTTTAGGTAAATGTGTATTTTGTTGTTAGTCTTTCAGCTGCTCCTGACGAGGGGTCGCCACATCGGACCATTTGATCCTCACAACAACTTGGTGCAGGTTTTAAGCCAGATGCCATTCCTGACTTAACCTTTCCGTTTTATCTGGACTTGAGACCGAAACTGCATCCAGCAGCTAGGGTTTGAGCATCAGCTGAGAATCGAACCCGGGCCTTCCGCATGGCAGGCCTACGACTGAACCACCAGCGCCCTGTTTAGGT
This sequence comes from Clarias macrocephalus, assembly GCA_011419295.1. Lineage (NCBI taxonomy): Eukaryota > Metazoa > Chordata > Actinopteri > Siluriformes > Clariidae > Clarias > Clarias macrocephalus. Next base: position 63,724 of record JAAGKR010004164.1, read on the forward strand.
TAATGTAAATAATGTGTCATAGACTTGTTTAAACATTTTGTGACAAAAAAAGAAATGCCCTTAGAAAGCATAACCTTAGACATTCTCCTTAACTTCTGTTAATAGTTTAACTTTCTGGTTGTTTCTCTGTCTCTTTTTTTTTTATAAAGTCTTTCCTCTTTTTGATTGGAATCTCAGAAAAGCTTCTGGGACCTTTTGCTTCAAGATTTATTACTGTTTCCACGCCCTTCGGGCTGTCTTAAAATGGCTGCTTAAAAATAAATGTTAAACAGTCAAGGCCTGAATTTTGCAGGAAAACTATATTAACCTCCAGTGTCTCGAGGGCTTATGTTAACCTGCAACGTAACATCTAAAAACTGCTCACAATTTCATTTGTTGCCTTGTAGCTTCGATTGCTGACCACCTAATTAAATGCTTTTAGATTTACTACTTATCTACTTATTGATTTCTCTTTGCTATTTGTTCACAGCAGACAGCGCTTCCACTTGAATACCCGAAAGAAAGAAGGCTAAAGCAAGATAAAGTAGGGTCTCTTCAGTGCATTAACTGACCTGGAAGCTTATAAATCAGAAACGTATTGTGAAATATAGCCGTGGTGTCATTTTATCAAGAAGCACATGGGTTACTGTTGTGAATGGTAAGTTCGAATAGTGACGATTCTGCACTAGCGGTCAAGAAGTTGTAAGTTAAGTTCTGGTGCTATTAGAATTATGTTGTTTAGCTACTTTGAGTGTCTGCATTGTATTCGGCAGTGCTTATTACTGGCTTGCATTTGTGTGCTCCACAAGGAGAAAGAAATAATAAGTAATACTTTAATCCACATCAATGTCATAGCAAGAACGTACCATAAATGTCAGTTATCAAACAAAATCAAACTGGATTAGCTTTATCAAACTTTCACATTAATGACTGTTCCATTAATTCACTCTCCGTGAGCGCTCTTCGTTTCTATCGCATAAAGATGTCAGAGCCGATCATAACGTACATCTCCTATAAGCTCAAGGTACCATTGTGTTTATGTGCTCAGCACACTAATAAGTCAGGTTGGATTTATATTCCCTGCAAGGCAGGTGAAGGAGCAGAAGACACTGCTGTTAACAAGATATGGAAAGGCTGCTCAAAGGAGCCATGTCAGAAGGCAGGGGATCTCTAATTCGGCTCCCCTGACCCCCTCCCCCCAGCAGCTCTTTTACATTTTAAAGGATAAA
>JAAGKR010004165.1:0-27340 GCA_011419295.1 Clarias macrocephalus
TTTTCTAAGGTAATCTTCAAATGCGTTTGGTTTAAATTCACACTGGTTGAGTTTCCTACATTACCCACCCACACTGTTCCAGGTGTCCCTCGACTACCTGGTGATACTGTAATGTTGCCAGTAGGAACTCATCTCCACCTAAAGACAGCGATGAAGCCGCACTTTAGTCCTGTAACCTGCTCCATTCTTCAAAAGCTTCAACACCATCGTTCATTCTCACCATCACCTCATACAGTACTGTAGGTCACTAGCCGAGTCGAGTGTCTTCCGAGACTCTACACTGTCGTATTACTTCAAGACCCACTGGAACCTGAAGTTCAACTTTTGCTTAACTTTTTCTGCATTGGATTTCTCAATAATATCACATTTGAACTTTTGCACGAAAAAGAAAACAGGGTCAGTGCAACAAAACGTCTCACAGGAATAATAACAAAAACACAGCAGCAATAAATTTGCTCCAGAATAACCAAAACCCATTGCAAAAATTTTTTTTTGACTTAGTGTTTCAAGATGGACCTTTTCTTTCGGCACACTACATTAGAAGGTCTGAAAAGTCTGGATCTGTAGAAAAAGAAATAGTGGTGAACATTTAAAATGTAAAAAAAAAAAAAAAAAAACACCCTGTCACAGCATGCCAAACTAGCACGTATCAATATAACCCTAACCATAAAAAAAAATAAATAAATAAATAAAAAAGGCAATGTTGGCCAATCAGTAGCCTAAAAAAAAGGTTTCCGTTTTTTAACACTGTAGAAAAAAAAAAGAAAAGGAAACAAAAGTTGAGTGGTCTTGGGTCTGGTTCAGTCAGACACTTTAACAATCAATAATCGGTTAATCATTAAGACGCATGTTTCCTTCTCAGTTTAGGTTTTAGTTTAACAGTTCCTGCAGCACAATCCGGTGTTTACCGCACACTGATTTATTTGTGCCAGCTCAACACAGTGACATAAACCGTTCATGAACATACTGTACATAAGTTGATGCGGTCGATGCAGAAAAAAACGCGCTAAATAATGATGTCGGGGAGTTCACGATAGAAATCGCAGAGACCTGATAACTTCTTCAAATTCACCGTTATTATGAATCGCGTGAGAAGCCTAGCTAGTGTGTGGAGAGTGTTAGATTATAGGTGGGTTGTCGATGTTACCACTAGATACAGAACAAACCTCATGTTAGTACGTTTTAATTGAAATAAATCCGTTAAAAATGAATCATTACCATCTCTCGTGCGGATTCAGACTTTTGGCAGATCCTTAATATTACAGTATCATCTGTGCTTCGTTACACAGCAGAGTAAATCATCCTGTGATTTCATAATCTTGGGTAAAGTTTACTTCGAGTCCAGGCTTTGTATTGCAAAATCCCAAAGAATCTTGCACAGCCGAAAATGGTGCAAAGATTTAATGATGTTTATGAAAACTCTAAAGACTCAAAACTAGACTTTTGTGCTTTCAAATTATCAGGTCACTACTTTCATTAGCGGTTACTTTCACTTCATCAAAGGAAACTTTGACCATGTGATTTCACAAGGATATAATTCTTAATTTTTTTTCTTTTCTTTTTTTTCTTCTTCTGTTGCTGCATCAGGATAATCTTTTTGTGATTTCAAGAGTTAAGTAGTGACCACACCAGACTCTTGCACCAGCACTTTTTTATGGTTTCATGGTGCGTGTTTCTTGGGCATGTCTAGTTTTATACCAATCAGCCATACCATTTACAGTACATACACCACTGCCAGATCAATTGAATAACATTATCAGTTATTTTCCAATAAACTGCTGACAGGATCTTGGGCGTCTAAGGCTCCTTTATGCCTTTGGGTACCACAGACGAGCCCATCTGGTTCGATTCCTCAGAAACACCAGATGAAAATGAAAAGTATCAGAACACCCAGTGCATCACAGCACGGTATACAAAATTTTAAAGTTGTTGACCCAGCCTCCAAACTCCTCAGATCTCAATTCGATTAAGCATCCATGGGATGTGCCGAAAAAACAAGCCCGATCCGAGGCCCTGCCTCGCAGCCCACAGCACTCAAAGAATCCACCGCAAGCATCCCGGTGCCGGACAGCACAGCACATCCCAAAAGGTCCCAGAAGCCCGAAGTCTGATTGGTTTATATCTTACAGTATGTAACCTGGAAAGAAAATAAAAATTGAAAAAGATCATTATTGGAAGACTACAGAGATGTTGGGCATGAATTGATCACTTCATAGAGAATCGCAGTGATGCGTCAATGTGAGATTATTATAATGTATGTTGTTGACTAATCATTAGAGGACTGAAGAAAGAAGTGTGAGGGTTCCCCGTTATTAAAAAAGAAAAAAAATCACTATTTCTAAATTTCTTGATGCAATGGCTTGAACCGTTTTGTGAAATTCCAAACTCTTCGTGCTTATTTATCTTTCCATGGGTTCCTGGTACGTTCTGAGTTAACATCCATCATCTTTCATCATCATCATCTCCCCCAGACACACACACACACACTATTCAAACCAAAATATCTGCACGCATTCTTTTCAGCCGTACCACTCAGCGGAATTTCCCTCAGCACTGTATTTTTTATTTTATTTATTTATTTATTTAAAAAAGGGCGGGAGGGGGGGGGGGTTAGAGTTCTCATGTTGCAGATTTCCTGAGCGATGGCCGTGCAAGAGCTCCTGACATCTCCACTGGAAAAACCCGGAGCGCTGAAATAAAACCACCGGCGAGTCTGAGAGCAGATCAGCGATGGCGTCGTTTCCATTTCCATGCCCTATTTGCTTCTGTGTATGAATCATGTGGAAAAGTGCTTACAGCATCTTGGACTGTTTTTTAGTTTCTCCACCTTTTGAGGTTAGTTGAAAAGGCGGTTCGGTGTGACCATCTGTAGGTTTGAAGAAAAAAAAAACGTGGCCGAGGATAATTCCAGGAAAAAGCTGCAGTCAGCTTTTACCTTGGCGTACAGGGAAGTGAATGGAATCAAGACATCCCTAAGTTTCCTCTTGTGCCCGTTACTGTAAGTGGAGGAACAGGAGCGAGACGAGCGCCTCTGCATAGGCATGAATTTCCTGATGGCACAATGAAGCTACTGTGGCCTTCATGCATGACATCACGCTTTAGGGGTTTGAAGGGCAACATGCATTTTTTTCCCTGTATGAGCCAGGTGCACCTCATCGAATATCTCTGGATGCCATGATGGAGGATATAAAAAGTCATACGAGAGGGAAAAAAAGAAAATGTATTTACTTAATTAGACGAGAAATTACGTGGGGAAAAAACATACCGTGTTTACTTGAGGGAATTGAATTATTATTATTATTATTATTATTATTGTGCAAATCTGACTCATACATTTCTGTTTAAGCTCGACTTCCAATCCTGTCCTCCCCAAAGCCTCTGGATCGACACCAACGGCATATCAGTCATTAAAGTAAGGAGCGTGTTTACATAAAAAAAATCACATCTGGAACCGTTTTCCTTAAAACGCCATTAAGTCAGCCAACTCCTAAGTCCCGCTGATTAATTAGCACAAGGCAGCTTGTGTCCTCAGTTTGTCTCTGTTAGATCATGCCATGTGCTGGATTTTAATTGACTGCTTCCTTAGCCGTTAGAGAAATCTCACACAGTTTAAATTCGAAGTGAAAGCTTGTAATGAGACGACAGTTTCAACAGCGACAGCATCCAAGCCTGTGTATTAATCTGCTTATATCACAAGTGGTGTATAATTCATCCCTCGTTTCTACAACAGCAGTGCTGTTTCTGCTTTCTGGGTTTCGCACCAATGAAGAATGCTTATTTTGGATTAGGAGTCTCAGAAACAGTTGAACGTGTGTGTGTGTGTGTGTGTGTGAGAGAGAGAGAGAACTGTATGCACACACTCATGCTAACCTGTAGTATTTTGCGTATTCTATGCAAGCCCAGATTTTAAAGGTAAACCACTTAATGACTTTTCTAGAGTTTGCTTGTTTGTTTGTTTGTTTTTCTTGAAAGTCGAAAAATTTAAATCTTGTAATAAAATTTTTGTAATCTGAAGGTGTTGATTCATTTCCTACAGGAGCTCAGACGGTACCGCGGCTTATAACAGAGCATTTTAATGTAAGATTAGAGATGCACTAAATGTGAAATTCTGGACCGATACCAGTGTTTACACCGATAGCCGATGCCAGTACCAAGGCTCTTTTCTTTTTGTTGTTTAACAAAAAAAAATCTTAGAAAAGATTTTATAAAAAAAAATAAATGAACAGTTTTAAAGACTTTGAGCCCTTAATCATACTATCCTTGAATAAGCACAAATTCAATTATTCATCTTCTTCCTTACCGCGGGGCTTGGAGCCTATCCCAGGAGACAGGGTGCCAATCCATCGCAGGACATACTACAGTATACACACAGACAATTTGGGACCGCCAATTAGCACATCAGTGTCTTTGGACTGTTGGAGGAAACCGGAGTACACTTAGGAAACCCACTAAGCACAGACTAAACTCCATACACATAGACTCGAGGCAGAAATCGAAACCCAACCCTTAAGGTGGGAGGCGACTTTGCCGCCATGCCGCCAGCACAAATTCGACACATCTTTTTTTTTTTTTTTTTTTAAGGATATATCCTTTTTGTAACTTACTTTTTTGAAAGCCTTTCTCATGTGCTATATAGTTATAGTTAATTGATAGGAAGAACTTTTAGCACTTGCATAACACAACAAAAACCTTTTTTGTGAAGGCTAACTATAAATATACAATTTATTAGGGGGGAAAAATACAGAAATACTCCTATGCGTCCAACTTCTTCGGAGTTGCGCTCATCATCGTTATGAGAGGTTCCCTAGCGCCCCCTGTTGGATCTGTCCCAAAACTGCAACCAGGTAGACGATTGTTGCTCGAGTCGGACCGCACTTAACCAACCGGAATGTTTTTTATTGAACGTCTTATTTTAGCCAACATGACAAATGACGTCTGATACAGATGTACGGCTGATCAATTGGTGCATCACTAATATAAACAGTAACACCTCATTCAAGATCACATGACTTGCAAAAAAAATGCGAGTATGGTGACGAGGAGATGTTTAGCAATTTTGGAAGGAGTCTCCAGGATCACTGCTTAAATTTTTCGACTTTGTAGTTTGTGGTTCTCAGTAGCATGACAAACTTTAAGACAAAAAAAAAAAAAAAGAGTAGCGAGTAGCTGGTGAAAGTCCGTTTATACCAGTAGGATGTAAACCTAGCATGTTTATTTATTTTTCCGTCTTCAGGACTGATCGATTTGCGGTTTCTCAACAACAATGAATGATGAAAAAAATATTCTGGTAAAGCAATTACTATTAACTGTTATTTAATGTAAGTGCCAACAGGAACTAACTCGTCGCATGGATGTTTCACAACACTAAATGTTAAAATATTGACTCATTTTAAATTGCAGTTGGAGCAATAAACACTTCAGAATGTGCTGTGGGAAATGTGTGTGATATCTGACGTGCTTTTCTGCTTGTCGTGGTTGTAAAGTGTTGTTATTTGTTATACATATTTATGTTACATATACACTGCCTGGCCAAAAAAAAACAAAAAAAAACATCTTTATCATCTTTAGCCTCACAATCTCGTGGTCAGTTTACATGTGAAAATGATTCCTCATTCTCCCAGAAGCACTGTTTCACAATCCGAGTCCTGGAATATACCCCGTGCCATCAGGGAAGGGGAAAAAACCTCCACTGCTGTGATCTCCTGGTCATTCAGGTCGTCAGCTGACTTCATTTTATTACCACAGAATGTTGCTGAGTCTAGACCTGAGCAACTGGATCAACTCCAGATCATAACACTGTCTCCAGAGGCTTGTACAGTGGACACTATGCATGATGGGTGCATCGCTTCTTATCCTGACACACCCATCTCTCTGGAATAAAGTTAACCTGAACTCATTGTTTTTTTCCCACATGACCTTTTTTTTTTTTTTTTTTTTGCTTCTCAGCAAATTGAAGCCTTTTTCCTGAATAACAAGTTATTTTCTTATGAACACTCATGAACATCTCTCTTTATTAAATTTTATTTATTATAATTTTTTAATTATTTTAAAGTTCAGCAAGGGTTCAGCAGTGTGTTGAAGGGTTCTTAACCCAGTTCCACTCATTTCAAATCTCCTTAGTTGTCTTCTTTGCTTGATGAAGCCCAATAATTTGACCCTTCTGATATTTTTATTTTTTATTTATTCATTCATTCATTGGCCAGGCAGCAGATACAGTCATACACGACGGAATGAATTCCATCACGAAAGCAGGGTCTCCCGCAGGAGCATACAGGCTTCTGTAGGGTCTCACAGTGACAGCTGTGGATCGAACCGCCGACGGTCTGATCAGTAACCCATTGAGCCTCCTCCACCACTGCTGTGGTGATCTGCTGCCTCAGTCTCCCTGTTAACTTGAACCTGTCTGGTCTGTCTGTCTCTTTGTCTTTCTTGTCTGTCTGTTTGCAGGACTGCTGCTCACTGAATATTTCATGCATCATTCTTTGTAAACTCTGGAGATGTGTGTGTGTGTGTATGTGTGTGTGAAAATTCCAGCTGATCAGCATTTTCTGAAACACTCCAGTCTGTCTGGCACCAATAAGCGTGCCCTGGTTAAAGTCCCTGAGATCTTTTTTTTTTTTTATCCCATGCGAATGAACGTCAAGCTCTCGACGTGTATCTACAGGATTTAATGCAATGCGCTGACATCACTCGACGTCTGCATTCCTGTATGAATCACGTGACGTTGATGTGTGCGTCCACCCCCCCCCCCCTCGAGATTATCGTACAGAATGCCCATTCTTTTTGAGGTTTAACGATTTCCCGAAACAACTAATAAAACTCGTTCATTGTTCCAGACATCATTTAGCGAGACAGGTTTATCGTCACACGCTCGGCCTGAGCGAGCGCAGTTCCCACTACCGTGGTGGGTGTTTATGAACTCTGGAAAGCGGCCAGACTTCCTGAGCTCTTCTCTTTGTTTTTTGCAAGCTTTAAATATCCCTCAGTCCTTTGTGTTTGGTGAGCAACAGCTTTAACCGAGGCTACATGGCCCAGTGTGTTCGTCTGTGTGCGGACCAAGCGGTCCCTGTCTCGTCTCTTTCTGACGTCAGAGCATCAGATGACCACATGTACAAGTGTTCACAATTTAGTCTGTGTATTTAGTCTCCATATGTAGAACGCATGGTCTGTTCATTCGGAATAATGTATTTGTATGCAGTTACATGCCTAGTACATACATAAAATTTTTTTTAAAAGGGAACGTAAAGGTACGCTCTCAAAAATCTTTGATCGAAACACCTCCTTTAGTCTCACACACACACACACACACACACACACACACACACACACACACACACACTTTGGTTAGTTTATAACGATTAGAAGAAAAAAAAAATCACTACACCTAAAAGCACAAGTAATCACATGCTTTAGCTTTTGTTGGAATGAACACATCAACACCCCTCGTACTTTTTTCTTTTCTTTTCTTTTTTTATGTGTGAAGTCAAAGTCTAACTTCACTTTCTCCTGAATGATGGTGTAAAACTGATTGACGTTCACAGAAGACTTCAGGCATGGTACGGTGATGCGACTCTTCGACCCTCAGTAGGACAGGTGAAGAGGTTTTAAAGAATCCGTGAATGCGCACGTCAGTCGTCGCAGTGAACTTTCAGCAAGTGAAATCCGTGAAAGTTGACGGATAACTTGCAAAACGGACGCATCAACAGACACGCAATCGTTCACAAGAACAGCACTTGCAGGTTACAGGAGCTCGGCTAGGAGTTATTGCTAAAGGGAGGTCAGTGTTTCAGGCATGAAGCTGATCGTGGGAATTATATAGAGAAATAAAAGCTCTTTTTACTCTCATAACTTTGTTCTGTTATTCTGCACAATCAAAAGTCCCAGTTTGACTTGAACGGACAATTGTACAGTTGTTGTAGTGAACGGGACGTATTTGTATGGAAGGAGTTTTCTACTTTATAACATTTACTTTATACATTTTTTTTCTTTTTTAGCGCTGTCTTTGTAGTTTCCTGTAGCCTGACAATAGTGTTTTTTGTGGCTCTCAAGAAAGAAAGAAAGAAACGGAAAGGCTGGCATGAGAACAACTTTTACACCTGTTCAAGCGTAAGTGATAACAGGAATTAAGCTATTTTGCAGTCAGGAAACCATCACGCTGAGTGCGGTCTGCAGAAGTGAGCTGCCCTTTGCCGGTGTCTGTGATGTTTAAGCTTTTGATCTCCAGGACATATGCGCAGCTTTGAGATGAATGAAATGGTCTTATTTTCCCAGTGTCCAGCTCAATCGGTGTCCTTTTAGGTTTTTGTGGGGGAAATTTGCTACAAAAGAAACAGATGATCAGTTTAGGCCACTGCCCATCAGGAGCATGGGTACACCATTACACCGGTTCGGGTTTGAACTAGATCAGACGCTGAAACCATTTAACCAAACCATCAGGTAAAAAGGACATCAAGTGTGTTATCAGCCCCAGTCTGGACGACAGAAATCTGTTTTTAATGTCCGTCGTGGTGACATTTGCTTTCTGGTTCAGACTTTATTTTTACTCTAGATCTTGTGTAGGAAATGTCATGTCTCTGAACCCTTCTGAATATTGCATGAAATATTGCATTATTCGATTGTAATTCACTTACCATTTCGAGCTCATTTATAGGTTGATGCTGTTGCAGCTGTTCATTCATAAACATTCTAAGCCATGAGCCTTGACTTTTGAGCCACCGCGGCCCTATTCAGCTTAAGATTGGGAAAATAACAAGATGTCCGTTCACATGACCAGACGGTTTGCCTTTTTTTAAACAATGAAATTGAGACACATTTCTGTCCTCCGTGTTTCCTTGCCAAGTCCAAGTATTGGCAGCAACGGCAGAGCGGTGGAGAGCGTCAGCCTAACACACGGCGCCTGCTGGCGCTCCGACGCGGCTGCACAGACGGGGTCAGCCGGCCCCACCCAGCCATCCATCGGCGCGGCCTCAGACGGGAATCTCCATGACATTCTTCGACTGGGCGGCTTTCCCCGACTGGGAACGAGGGCCTGAGCGGCGATGACAACAGCCTTTACTTTTCCACTGGCGGGTTTGCACAGTCTGACACTTGGCAGAAATGAAGTGCTATGGTGGCTCGTGCAGGCCTGTTCTCAGCCTCGTCCAACGCGGTGCTCAAACAGCGGCATTCCATCTTTGAAGTTCCCAGGGCGCATGGCATCGCCCTTCTTAAATGTCGCTCTCGCTTTTAGGCAGATGCATCAGTGGTGTCCTGTTCGTCCACCTTTGTGCTGTGATCCGCCGACAGATGAATCGCCGGTTTTCTGCAAGTCTGCCTTTGTACTGTGAGCTCGTTCAGGTGAGTCGGCACTGGACCGCTCTCATGCCACTCGTATGTGCAGGTTGGGCCATGTTGGTGGCTTTAGAGCAGCAGAGTGGTTTCTCCTGATCAGTGGCTCCTGCAGGCTTTTAATGCGGCCATCACGCCATCAGCGTGACTTCTGACGTCCGGGCTTCTAACCCCGACAGGGAATTGGGGCCTTAACGGCGAACACGGTGCAGATGAAAGTGCCGTGGCGGCGCACGCAGTCATTTGGTCGCTCTTTCCAATGTGGTGATCAAAGGGTGGCGTTCAGTTTATTTGCATTTGAATCACATGGCACCTCTCCACCCACATTCGCCTGTAGCAAAGTCTACGTAAATTCCCAAATATATTACGTATATAACATGTATCAAAATGCAAGCCTGTTAAATAATTGCACAGGTCCATATTTTGATTTTTGCGTGTGATTGACTGTGCAGCATCTTCATTGCTGTTTTTGTTTTTAGAAAAAAAATTGTTTAAATGTTCAAATATATTATATAATGGTATATCCGTTCTGTCCCTAGTCATTCCCCTACCAAGTCTTGACTGCGGAACTTTATTCTGATTGAATGTTTTGTTTAGTTTATTTTTTTTTTTCTTCTCTGTTGTTCAGCGGCACTGCCATTTGTGATCATGACCATCATATTCCAGCCATACCAGCGAGGGATTTACTGTGACGACGAGAGCATTCGCTACCCGTACAAGTCCGACACCATCTCACACGGCATGATGGCTGCCGTCACCATCACCTGCTCCATCATCATTGTGAGTACCATGGCTTACCAGTACTTCTTAAAATCAAAAAATTTAATTAAACGTAAATCCTTTCTACACATATCCCAGCTTGGCGGGCCGGGGTCAGAGCACGGGGTCAGAGCACGGGGTCAGCTCTGATACGGCTCCCCTGGAGCAGACAGGGTTATAAGGGACTTGCTCAAGAGCTTCAAGAAGTTCCAAACTTCTGATCAGTAACGTAAATGGTAGAGCTACCACTGTTCAACAACTTTCTGAGACATGTTTGTTTTTCAGTTAAATTGTCACCAATATGTTTGTTCCTGGAATCATTTCAGATGGTAGGTGTATACAAATTAGGACTCGAACACACGGCAGTGAGACGTGTTAACCGGTTCCAAACCTTACTTAATTTTCCTTACACTAATAATCACTTTTTTTTTCTTTTTTCTGATTGCTAGAAATCCTCCAAAGCAATATGATAATGATGTCAATCCCCTATTGGCTTTGAGACATAACCAGCCATGTCAGCATGAGATGTTTGATTAATGAAAAAGGCTTATCAGTTCCTTTTTTTGTTTTTGTTTTTATTTTTCCTCTACAGATCACCACAGGAGAAGCTTACCTGGTCTACAGCAAGCGTCTCTACTCCAACTCTGACTTTAACCAGTACGCCGCGGCGCTCTATAAGGTCGTGGGCACCTTCCTGTTCGGCGGCTGCGTCAGCCAGTCTCTCACAGAAATGGCCAAATTCACAATCGGACGCCCGCGGCCCAACTTCATGGCTGTGTGCGCGCCGATCGAGTGCAAAGGCTACATGCTCAACATTAGCTGCACGGGAAACCCACACAACGTCACCGAATCCAGGTACTGTGCCCGGAGACAGATAGGCCAGGGCTGAAGGTCGCTCTGCTTCTGACCTCACTTCTGGTGTTTGTTTCTTTGTGGTGTCAGCTGTAGTTCTCGCTTCCTGTTTCTTCCCTCTTGTGTGATTTGTAGGATTTTACCTTTTTTTAGAAGGGTTTCTTTTTTTTATTTATTGTACTATAAATACACGCATTGTTTAACCGTCTGTATTTATGGACATTCTGTACTTTACACTTTTAAAAATACATATTTTTAAAAAGGGGGAAGAAAAAAATTATGAAGCCCAGTAAACAGTAATTATTGAAACAATGTCAGTATTTGGTGTGACAACGTTTAGGGGACCTTTTAGTCTCAGGGACACTTTGTGCAGTTTTTAAGGAAATTAGCTACTGTACTAAAGTTTACTCTGCATCCTGCAGAAACGCCCACAGTTCTCCTGAGGATTTAGACTGTTGCACCTGCTTCACATGCAAAACCCAGCAGCTTCCATTGTGCGTTTTATTTTTTTAAATTATTTTTACATTTTACGCATTTGGCAGACGCCCTTATCCAGAGCGACTTACATTTTAATCTCATTATACATCTGAGTACGTGCGCCTTGCTCAAGGGCCCACCAGGGACAATGTTGTGCTCGTGGGATTTGATCCTGGCACCTCTCGAACTGTAGGTCATAACTTGCCGCTTTCTTTTCTGATATATTTTTCTGTAACTTAATTTTGTGGTGGGATACTGACGTTTGAAATGTTTTCGTACTGACTCGGATCAATAATACAGACCTAAAAAGAAATCAAAAAATAATAAAAGGCAAGTTTGTACTGAAAAACACAGGGTGCCTATTATAAATATATAATATATACAGTACATCATACGTACAATACCAGTCAAAAGTTTGGACACAAGTTTGGATTTATTTTCTACATTTTAGACCAATTCTGATGTGATTTTAGGACACAGAGGTCAGCTGTTCTGGAATAGTTCTTGCAAGAAGTATTGTCAAGTGCATTTACAAAACCCATGAAGCTCCATAATGAAACTGGCTCTCATGAAGACCTTCCCAGGAAAGCAGGAGCAAAACTTCCCTCTGCTGCAGAGAAATTGTTCATTTAGAGTCGCCAGCCTCAGAAATCACCAATTGCCTTCATCGATTCAGAAAGAAATAAAAATCAGAAAAGACCATGGAATTAGGAAGTGTGTCCAAACCTTTGACTGATGGTTTGTGTGTAAATTATTATTATGAGAGTGAGCTATTTGCTTAAATCTGAGTGTAAAGTCACTGTAAGCTTGTTTGTGTGAAGAGCTTAAATGTACTTTCTATTAAGCGCTACTTTAAGCCCCACGTATTAAAGGTAGATTTTATAAAAGTGAGCAAATCAATTAAATGAATGATGCTTACAGTTTCACTTTATTTGCCCTACTCCAGGTTGTCCTTCTATTCTGGCCACTCGTCCTTCGGGATGTACTCGATGCTGTTCTTGGCGGTGAGTTGACGCTCTCTCACATTTCCTTCGTCGTTCCAGTTATTCGTGCAGACAGAGTTTCATGTACATTCGGGGAAAGTGTACCCACCCACATACTTGTCAACATTCACTTCCCAACAGACCGAAGGTTATTTTGTTAACGCAAAACCATCAAAGAATGATTTTCTTTTTGTCCTGAGCTGGATCGCAGCAGCAGTAACTGCAAGTACGTTTGGGTCAGAGAATGTGATGCGTGAACATTATTAGCCTGAGCTGAGGATGTGTGTAAGGTAACACTTTCAGTTTACTAGACATTCCTGTCCTGTTCAAACACGCTAACGGTAACACTTTAAAGTTCTCTTACACGCACAAAAGACACTGGATGCTGAGGATTTGCTCCGTTAAAGCTGAATTGCTAGAAGGTTTGGTTGGTATGAAAATCCAAGGTTTCTCTTTAGCCAAGGAAATCAAGGTACTTTTATGCAAACTCGACCTGGCGGGTTTTCCCTTAAATGTAATACTTTCCAAAACCTATTTCTGTGCTTCAGTGAATTACGTTTCATTGGAAAAAGAAAAAAAGAGGGGGGGGGGGGGAGAAAGGGTTTAGGATTGATTTCCTGAAAAAATACACAGATGCCATTTACCCAGTAGGTAGGTGTTTGGTAGCTGTTAGTTCAGAATCAATTCGATTCAGAGTTAATTCACATTTTGCATGTTGGATTCTCTAAAACGAACAAATCCTTAAAAATATGCCACAATTTGGATCTTCCATGTTTTAGAGAGTTTTCTACTTTATAACTTTATTAGTGGTTGGTGAAATACCGCCACCTACTTGACTGGAGTGTGGAAGGGAAAAAAAGCGGTCGGCTGGTGTCACATGGTTCAGAGGAAACACGTGATAGTCTTCGGCCCTCCCGGCTGATTGGTAGTACAGTAGTAGCTTAATGTGGGAGCCCCCTAGTGACGTGGAGGAATTGGACATGACTAAATTAGGGAGAAAAATGAAAAAAAAATAAGGCTAAATTTGACTTGAACCGCTTGAGACAAATGAGGGAATAATCATAAAATGCACCCAAAATCAAATTGAAATTCTACTCATCATTCACAGCGCTGTTATCAGTATGCATAATGTTTGAACTACGAGTTTAACGGTTCGAAAGACGTGTTTTTTTTTTTTTTTTTTTATTATCCAATCATTTATGACTTTCCTTCCTGTGTTTTCAGTTATATGTGCAGGCACGCATGGCATTCAAATGGGCACGTCTTCTCCGACCCACGATCCAGTTCTTTTTGGTCGCATTCGCCATATACGTCGGATACACGCGGGTGTCTGATTACAAGCACCACTGGAGCGATGTCCTCGTCGGTCTGTTGCAGGGGGCGCTAATCGCCGTTCTTAATGTAAGTCGCGACTTAAAAAGCAAAAAAATGATATACTTTCCGTAATGTACTTTTAAATGATTAAGGATTAAACGCTCCACAGGTGCGATACGTCTCAGATTTCTTCAAGGAGCGTCTCCCGCGTCAACGAACCCCCCAGACGCCGGAGACCGACGATTCCGAGCGCAAACCAAGCCTGCAGATAACCGAGCAAGAAAGGAATCACCATTGCAGGTTCCACGAGACCGTATGAGAGACTTTTTCAGCCTCGAGGCCGGTGTGTACCGTTATCCCATCAAACCCAGAAAGTGTATATAAATATATTATTATGTAACCACTGGACAGGCTGCAGTGCTGCTCACTTCATTTCCTCACATCTGCATCCCAGAGGCATCAGTGCAGCTGCTGCAGCCACTAACGCTGAGTGGCACTGATACAGACTCGCCTCCACTCGTGGATCATCTCTTCTTTATATTCCTGCGTGAGTGTTGTGCACGTGTGTGTGTGTGTGTGTGTGTGTGTGTGTGTGGGGCATCATATAGTATTCATATATTTTGTCCTTTCTGTAGAGGGTCTGATATATTTATACTTTATACTGATTGTGTTTTTTTTTTTTTTTTTTTTTTAACAGCACAGAATCATCCTTTTTAAATTTTCTTTTCTCCCATTTCCAAGAAACAGACATAAATCATATCAAGATGCAACTTCAGCTTATTTGTGGAATTATAAAACTAAGTCTCAAAGTCTATCGCAGAGGTCGATCGAGGGTCGGTCCGTTGAATTTCAAGAAAACATGTGAGGTTCGCGCGTGTCTGGATATATTTCTCCATCCACTACGTTGCGAGGAGTAAAGTGAAGTTGCCGTTTTTTTTATTTTTTTTATGTTTTTCACATAATTTTAAACCTTTTTGTTTAATGAAAATATATCCTGTGGTGGTTGATTTATGGTTATGACCCTCCTGGTGAAAGGCATTAGTGTTTTATTATGTATTAGAAAAAAGAAAAAAAAAATCCCCCAACACATTCACAAGGTGGACTGCATAATGTGACAAATTTGTACTTTTTATAATAATTTTTTTTTTATTATTAACAAAAATCATTTTTTATATGATATTATCTAACATCACCAAATACCACTAGCTGAACTATTGCATATTTGCAAGCTTATTACGTATTTCTACTGCTCTGTTTTTGTATGTTTTTATGTGAATTTAGGGACAAGAGGAGTTTGTAATTTCGTAAGTGACGGATGAAATTAAAGTATAAAAAAATATATATATATATATAATATATATTAAGGATAATGAGAAAATTAAAAGTAGGCTTAAGGATGAAACGTTTTTCCTCACTGCTAACAAAACACACCGGGCTTCGGTAATCTCATTTGATCTAGTAGTATTTTTTTTTTTTTCGGATTTGGTGTGAAAGAAAAAGATCTTTTCTAATAGGAACGCTTTGGGAGTGGACTTCATGACAGATCTCGTGTGTGTGTGTGTGTGTGTGTGTGTGTGTGTGTGTGTGTGTGTGTGTGTGTGTGTGTGTGTCTGGCACAAGTTCGCACTGAAGAAAAAGCTTCAGCTCTTTAAAAAAAAAAAAAAAAACTCGCCAAGGCACATGGTTAGGATTTGTTAATGTTTCTCACCTCTTACTCATCTCGCTCTACATCCAGAACTCCTCATACACGTGTCATTTCCCTGCGACGTGATCTCCATTGCTTTCATATGAACCACGTGTTGGGCTTTACAGCATGTAATGGCGAGGTCGGGGTCAAAAGTGGAATGTAATTAGGAGGCCACGTTTACTTTAAGTGAAGCCGTCGCTCCGTAAAGCCTGTATAAACATGTACAAGATGGTGTGTCTGTGTTCGTTATTAGGTGCGTAAACTTAAACTATTCCAGCTAAACTACTGTATATGAGATATGACACACAGATCACGATTCGCATAACACGAAGCGCTACCACGAGCTGTGCATTTCTGCAACATTGCTTATGTTGCAAGATTTTGAATACGCACTATATTTATTGAGCATGAGGTGATTTTTTTTTTTTTTTTCCCCCTCTCTTTTTCTCCAACAAACAGAGCCTCTCTGTGTTCCTCTGGTGTAGCTGCTGAAAGCCAAAGGCCTTAAAATAGACCAGGCCCCGATGCAGGGGAGAGCTCCCTTACTGCAAAGCATCTTTTATTTTATTTGTGTACCGACCCGAACGCGGAACGGATCCGAAACGCGTGACGTATCCCTGCGTTTTTTCACTCAGCTTTCACTCCGTTTGAAAAAGCGCGAATGCCAGTGAATATTTATGGATAATGGAGTTTTATATCGTCCTGCCATTTATAGTTTTTAGTTCAAATAAAAATGCACAGGTTTGGGGAACATCCTGTCTTTTCTGAGCCCTTCGGAATGTGAGAGTACCTTCGAGTACGCATGACCAGGATAACCCCCGAACCTCAGCTTTTTAAGTTATACATGAAACAAATAAATACAGATATATTTTGATGACTGTTAATGTGACCTTTAATCTGTCAGAATAATAATGGACTGACACTGATCACTGACACTTTTATATACAAATATTTTAAATGTGCCAATCCATCAGTATCTGATCCCAAAGCTGCATTTACAAAAGCGTACAGTCACGGCACAGTGTCTCTGTATGTACTGTGCAAAAGTCCTGAGCCCCCCCTCATTTCTTCATATTCAAATGTTTTACTGCAACAGACTACAAAGTGCCTAAAGATATATATAAAAAAAAGTCATTGCTTGTTTACGTAACAGCCTGTACAGTGACCTCATTTCCCCTCGCGTCTGTTCCAACCACTCAGCATTCAACATCACCAGTGATGATCACTTCACCGCCTGATCATCCGTCTCATCGTCCGTCATCATGTACACCTGATGATTTATAGGTCACTGTGTGGCTTAACAAACAACATCATTCCTCTGAAACTGCTCAGATATAGGGACTGGAGTGAACATGAGAGCCAAAAAAATATTTCAGGAAGCCTGTAGGGAAAAAAAAAAAAGAAAGAAAACAGGAAAACATGTCTGGCTCTTTGGAAGCCAAATATGAAGAAATGATGGCTGGCTTAAGACTTTTGGAAATCCTTAATTCTATCCACTAATTTCTAATTAGGGCTCCCAAATTGTTTGTTTGTTTGTGTGTGTGTGTGTGCGCGCGTGTATGCTTGAAGCCACCATCTGTAGCAGGTGAGTTTTAATGTTGTTCTGTTCAATACTGTGGCCTGCACACTGATGTTCCCAAAGCTTTTGATTGTATAGCTTACGAATATTGCACACATCAAATAGTTTTCTATATGTATTTTTATGTTTTTATGTCCTTAACTACTGTAGACTAATAAAAAAAAGCAACTACTCCTATGATTTTGTTGTTGATTTTATTTTACTACTGAATAAATTACAGTGTTGGTCTTCCTAAACTCCTCTGGTTCTAAGGTTTTTGAATGACCGTTATACTTGACACAGCTGATTTGCTGGTCTTTTTAGGTGTTGTGCAATACTGCGGAAGCGAGCACGCATTTGCAACAAGTGCTGATGCAAGATGTCTGGGGCAGGTATCACGCTGCCCCATGTGTAGGCCTGCAGCCTATCTCAAGAAATCCAAGGCTCAAGTTAAGCGTATGCTCTGAATGGGGTGCCAACCTGTCGCTTGGCACAAGTACACACTCGCGCACCCAATCACACACTACGCCGAATGTAGAGATGCCAATCAGGCTAGACTGCATGTTATAACACTGGAGTACCTGGAGATAATCCGCCTGGCAAACTCGGCAAAGACAGATTCGAATCCGAGTGTAAGTGCAGATCGTCTATGACATCCAACCGCAGGAAAGAGATTATGGATTATGGATAGATAACACAATACATTAAAAATCCATACGTTCACCAGCGTATTGAAATTGTTGCGTCTCCTCCCTAAGCGACACATACGCATCACTATCCGTTACCATAACGTAACTCCGCCTAGATGTGCGTTAGCTGTTCCATTTTCAATTTTCACTCACCTACAGTATACCGCTTTATCCTGTATACAGGGTCACGGGGGGCGTGTAGTCTATACCAGGAGACTTGAGGCACAAGGTGGAGCCAATCCATAGCAACACACAAACACAAACACACGGCAATTTGGGAACACCAATTAGCCTAATCTGCTTGTCTTTGGACTGTGGGAGGAAACCAGAGAACCCGGAGGAGAACATGCAAACTCCATGCACACAGAAACAGGATGAGTCGAACCCGGAACCTACAGCGCTAACCAGTACATCAGCGTGCTGCCCATTTTCAGTTATTTTCTGAAAAAATTTGATTTGTTTTAAAAAAGAAAAAACAAACGGAATGGGGTGGCTCAAGTCTGCTATGTGTAACTCCTCCTAAAACCATTCATAGGAATTTGACCAAAGTTAGAGGCCAATTTTCAGAAAGCGTCGAGGTTCCCCAGCTGTTTAACACTGTAGATGTGCACTAGCCGTTTCATTGTGTTGCCTGAATACGAGACGTACACGGCACATGGGGATCACTATCCGTTGTCTCGCGTTGTCGTTGTCCATCATCTTCCAAAAACATAAATTCCGTAGGAATCACAGAACTGTCCATTTATGAAGCATAGATGTGCACTCAGAAGGAGTGTGTTCAGTAGGCAGACAGAACGTTATGATTTTATTTTTTTTCAAAGAAAGATTCAAAGGATTTTAGGAAAATGAAGAAAAAAAATCTCCCTATACAGCGTCTCGATTTTTGGGTTACATTACTGAATTCATTAGTTTGTTGTCTATAGCGTCATTTGAAGCCTCTTGACTTTTTTTTTTTCTAAAATCTTCTTTAAAGCCATGTCATATTAATGTCGTCCTGCCCCTTCAAAACCTCAGGCATGAGCTGGTGCTGAACCACAGGGTAGACATGACATAAGAATTATTACTGGATGAAGAACTGCATGGCTGGATATGAACATAAAACCTCCATTGTAAGAAAGAACGCACATTTATTCAGGACGCAACGCAGTCAAGGGCAGCGGTGAAACCTGTAGGTTGTGGTTCTCTTTTTCCCTGCTGAAAGAGAACAAGATGTGGGTCCTCATGGTGTGGTTGCATTAATAGGAGTGAGAGTCAAAAGGAAATAAAAAAAGTGTAACAGCCTTCAATGTGTTTATAAAAACATTCCTGTGGTTAATCAAGCACAGAACGTAACACTTCTGTCTCATCTCTGACCGGCAGGCCTGTTATCAACATGATTGTTTTCCATTAACAGCACACCCAAATGTAGTGTAACAGCAATCCGCCCAAAATGCCAACGTTGAATTTCTTACTGAAGCAATAGATTTTACTTTTAACCTTTATGATCACATTTATGGCTGTGAAAACAAGTCAGTTCCTGTTATCACTTTCATCAGTGTTAGTCACTCCCTCAGCGGTCTCACTTTCTCCTCTGGAATTGAATAATACAAGGAAGAAAGAAAAAAAAAAAAAAGCAGCTCGTCATGTTAGTAAGAAACCCTAAAGTCTTTTGACCTTCAGATTTAGTGTGACACCTTAAACGTTCAGCTTTAACTCTTACACACTGCTGGAGACTCCTTACAAAACATGTTAGTATTAGTTATTTACTGGTTTTTTTATTATTTTTTTTTTATTTTAATAAAATCATGAGTTTTTTTCCACCTATTTCTCTGATATTATATCGGTACTGTACAGTGTCTCAGTGGTTAGACACCGTAACCATCGCCTGTCGCCTTACAGCTGCAGGATCCGGGTTCGATTCGATTCGATTTCATTTATTGTCCTCCAAAGAAGAAATTCTTTCCCACAGACAGAACCCACATAGCACACATTCTTCATGTACAAAACAATAGTGCACACAAGAGAAATGTGCATACATAAATAGGTAAAAAAAAAATAATAATAAATGCTACTCAGAAGATAATAACATCCAAAGCAGCCCTAGATCACCCAATTCCCGCCTCGGGTCTGTGTGCATGGGGTTTGCATGTTCCCCCTGTGCTTGGTGGTTTTCCTCCGGTTTCCTCCCACAGTCCAAAGACATTTTGCTGCTTTTACTGCTGTTATAGCGAATTAATCAAGACCTCCTGACCAATCAGGATCAAGAATTCAGTAGCATTCATTGTGTGGGAAAACATAAAACTCGTTCTGTTACAATATTAGAAGTGAAACTGTCTGCAATTAAATTTCATTTCACATAGTTTTTGTGGCCGTCTTCTTCTGCCTGAGAAAATTTCTCTTCCTGATATTAAATCCCCACATGCTTCCTGTAGTTTACTGTATACTGTAAGGTATAGTGTGACGGACATGTTTGTATATTTAAAAAGAACTTTTTCTTGTCTTCTCATATATGTATGTGCAGAAATATATTTACAACCTGCCACTTCATTAGGTACAACTGCTTGTTAATGCAAATATCTAATCAGCCAATCATATTGATTCATTTAGGCATATACTGTAGACCTGGTCAGGATGATCTGCTGAAGTTCAAACCGAGCATCAGAATGGAGAAAGATGATGATGATGATGAGGATGATGATGAAGTGCCATGGTTGTTGCTGCCAGACAGGCTGGTCGGAGTATTTCCCAAACTGCTGACTGACTCACAACCATCTCTAGGGTTTACAGATAATAATCTAAAAAAAAAAAAAAAAAAAGGGAAAATGTCCAGTGCCCAAAAATGCCTAACTGAGGTCAGAGGAGAACAGCTAGACTGAAAAGCGACATTAACTCAACATGTTTAAATAACGAGCATCTCTAAATGCTCGACGTGTCAAACCTTAAGCAGAGGCCTACAACCGCAGGAGGATCACCAGAAACTCAGGAAACTGAGGCTACAATTCACATGGGCATCACCAGAAATCGAATGATAAATTAGAGTATAATTCCCAGGTCTAATGGTGTGGGAGGTATTTTCTTGAACACTTTCAGCATTGTTTTAATGCCACAGAACACCTGACCTGACCTGACCATGTCCATCCCTTAATGAGCACATGATAACATGCTGTGCCACAAAGCTACAGTAAAATCATCTCAGACTGGTTTCTTGAACATGACGTGAGTTCACTGAACTCCTCCACAGTCACCAGATCTCAAGCCAGTAGAGCTTCTGGGATGTGGTGGAACGGGAGATTTGCTCTCAATACAGACCAAGAAGTCTAAGGAATGTTTCCAGCAGCCTGATCACTCCGTGCCACAAAGAACGTGAAGGTAAAAGTGGGTCCGAACCGGTATGTGTACCTAATAAAGTGGCCACTGAGCAGTACAATCCCACAGTAGAGCGCTCTCTCGTACTGTAGTTGCGCTGCTGGTATCACAGTGTTCTGTATGTATCGACATTGGCCCCTGAATGCTCTTCCACAGCATGGCGTAGAGTTAAATATCTCCCAAGCAAGCAGTTTAGAAGATTCAGCTCATGTTAGATTTGTTCGTAATGATCAGATTACACTGTGGCCCGAAAAGCAATATGAAAAGAAAACAAGCCTTGAATGCTGGTTACCTGAATTACACTACTGCCCCCTAGTGGTAAAGCTGTTACAATAAACATGACAATCATCCCAAACACTGTGGTACGATGGTGGTAGCGTGTTGCCTCTTTTAAATACTGATAAAATGTTTTAACTTATTAACCTATGATGTTTATTTCATCTGAATCATGTTAAGAAAATCCCTGAGGCTGGTTATTATGTACTTTTATAGAACTAAAAGATGATTGGGGGGAAACAAAAAATGGCTTGGTGGTTAGCACTGTCGCCTCGCCAGGGACCAGGTTCGATTCCCACCTCAGGTACTGTATGTGTGCATGGAGTTTGCACGTGCTTGGTGGGTTTCCTCCGGGTACTCCGGTTTCCTCCCATAGTCCAAAGACCTGCAGATTGGGTTCATTGGCATTCCCAAACTGCCGTGTGTGTGTGTGTGTGTGTGTGCGCGTGTGTGTGTCCTGAGATGGATTGGCACCTTGTCCAGGATAAAGTGGTATAGACAATGAGTGAGTATAGAGGGGAGGTACTGACATGATGTGAAGTTGTACAGTCTGAGTCGAGTGTTTAGATTCAAAATGAGAGTCAAAATGCCTGTGGCTACAAATAAAATAAAAAAATAATACAACCCTTGCGTGTGGGTGTTCCTGTGTGTATGTGTAGAGGGATCACTCTAACACAAGTCTACAAGTAAAATACATCCTGTAGTCATTTAGAAAACATACAAAAGACGTGTTCAGACCATTTATTGGGGCGTCACGGCTTCTTCACGGAGGCCGACAAGCACAGAAAAAGAGCGCAAGAGCGAAACACAAAGGTGAAGGAAATTCATTTAACACTTCTGAATAATAACAAGAAAAAGAGTCATGCACGTGATCCAAAGCAAATTTGTCCGGTTGCGTAACAAATACAGAAACTGTTGCATCCCATGAATCTTTACACTCGATGATATACTGATATACCTTTAACAATGTCAACTGTGATGCAAGAATGTCAACGATGTCCAAGAAATTATTTTATAGTTTGTTTATTAGGGTCTTCAATTATACTTAACCTAACAGCAAAATTTCAAGCAAAGTTTGAGATAAAAAAAAAAAAAAAGAATCATAACACGTATCTGAATGGGTATCAAATAATAGTTGGAAATTATTACATTACTTGAAGTCTGAGCATTCGATGTGATGTCGTCGTGTAACACGGTGCCGTTACTGGGCCTAAGATGTCATGAATGATTGGATAAGTTTACGGAAAAAAAACTGTTACAATTGCCCTACACCGGACCTACATAAAAAGTCATAGATCGATCCTGGCCTGGTTCAAAATTTTCTTAGCAAGCTGTGGATCACTACAGGGCACCGACACACTGGTGTAAATTAGTGAATGCTGTATTTGGGAACTGGGAACCAAATACAGACACAAGCATCTCTCAACATAACAGAGCATCTCTACAGATCATAAAGTTCTGATGGAACAGCACTCAGAACATTATCCTCTTCATTCCAAATTCGATTTCATTTCTGATCACATTTTAAAAGAATGATGAAGACGGTAGTTGGTAGGGCGTTTGATGATCCAGTTGACCAGATGAAGCACCTCATATTGAAATCTGATCTATTACTGTATACAGAGCGAGTTAAAGCATGAAGTGTCTTGTGCAATAGTGATAAATGAACTCGGCAAGTAAAAAAAAACAAAACAAAAAAAAAAACATAAAATTACAGTCTTTTTAGGGCGCGTCAAATACATGACCTGAAAAGTTATTACGTCCTCCAGATCTCCGGTCGTCTCAGCTGTACCCACCAGTAGACGTCTATCATACTCATGCGCATGTTGCTACAAGAAATGCAAAAATAACTAGTCCTCAGTGCGTAAAGTGAATGTATAAAAGACGATATAAAGGTCACCCTCTTCAGAAATGGATTGTGCAGACAATCAATCAATCAATCAATCAAATCAATCAATCAATCCAGTTTGGCTACGCGGCTCAGCACAACTCCAGGAGTTGTTAAAGGGTCTCGGTCTGTTTCTGTATATGAATTAGGTAGGTTCCCACGGTCATCAAGGGTCGACAGGACTTGCTCTGACTTGCTCACTGCTGAAATACAGAAACCACATTCAAACTCATCAATCAGAAATAATAATAATCATATTAAATAAAGAGACAACAACAATTCTACATACACTTGACTATATTGTATATGGAGTTCATTTATTTATGTACATGCACTCACCAAAATGCTCAGCTTTGCCACAGCACTCCAGCTGCCTGATTGGCTGACAGACAGACCCGTCAATCACTGTTACAGCTGACTGATTGGCATGTTAAGCTGTGCCTCCGACATGGCCCTGCAGTGTAGTGGACGCAGATTGTGTACGAATGCACATCCCTGCAATGCAAGGCACCTGGTCCTCGACCCCGCTGCACTATGGGACGGAGCCGGTGTGTGCTGGGTTTGGTGGGTGGGTGGCTGAGGGAGGGCCACTTCATCTCCCACCCGTCTCACTCCATGAAGCGGAGTGGGTCCTGGGAAGACGGGGGGGAAAAAAAAAGAAGACAAATGTGGTTTCACTTTCCACTCAGAGAAAAACGAGCTGCGGAGTGACATGTCTGTCTTTCATTTCTATTCAGCCGAGCATGAATCTCACATTCTGAAAATGAGGCTGGAGTCAGACGCGTCAGCGTGAAAAGTGCTGCAGTGAAACTTCCCAAGTAGAATTCTTCCTTTATTTAAAAAAAAAAATTATAATAAAATAAAAAATAGTGCATCTTAAAAAATTCAAATATCATCAAAAGGTTTATTTATTTCAGTAATTCAATTCAACAAGTGAAACATATAGATACATTACACACTGACTGACATATTTCAAGTGTTTTTATTTAAAATTTGATAATTATGGCCGAAAAATTCAGTATCTCAGAAAATGAAAATATTGTGAAAAAAAAAATCAATATTGGAGATTTTTTTTTTCTTTTTAATTGGGGAATACTGCTGACTCGACTGTTCTCCAGAAGACAATCATGGACACCCTGCACACGGAGACTAAGACACAAAAGGTCAGTGCTGTATTCAAACACATTAATGGAAAGTTAAATGGAAGGAAAAAATGTGGTAGAAAAAGGTGCACAAGCTGATAAGCCTCGAAAGGACTGTGAAACGAAGCCTGTGCAAGAATTTAGGGGAGATTCACAGGGAGTGGACAGCAGCTGGAGTCGGTGCGTCAAGAGCCACCACACACAGACGTACAGTATCCAGAACACGAGCTACAGCTGTTGCATTCTTTGTTTCAAGCCAATCTTGAACCAGGGACAAGGTTAAAGGCGTCTTACCTGGGACCGTCTAAGGGACGAAAAGGACTGGACTGCAAAGATCCTCTTTTAGGATGAAAGTAAATTTTGCATTTAATTTAGAAATCAAATTGAAAGGTACACATCCAGTAGTGGTTTAGGAAATCTATGGAGTATTGTGAAGAGGAAGATGCGAGACACCAGAACCAACAACGCAGAAGAGCTGAAGTCCGCTATAAGGGCAACACCTCAGCAGTGCCACAGACTGATCGCATCCATGCCACGCTGCATCGCTGCAATAATTCATGCAAAGGGAGCCCCGACCAAGTATTGAGTTCTGTACATGTTCATATTTTTTCAGTAACATAACATTTCTGTGGTAAACATCTTTTTTTTTATTCTTATATTTTTTTAATATTAGCATTATGTAATATTTACATTTTTTTGATGTTTATTTCAGTTGTAAGTCGTCATAATCAAGATTACAAGAAATAACCGGTTGAAATACATCAGTCTGTGTGTAATGAATCTATATAATACGAGTTTCACTTTTCAAATTGAATTACTGAAATAAATAAACTTTTCGATGATATTCTAATTTATTGAGATGCACCTCCACGGTCCAGGTTCGATTCCCGCCTCGGGGTCTGTGTGCATGGAGTTTGCATGTTCTCTCCATGCATGGTGGGTTTCCTCTGGGTACTAAGGTTTCCTAGCACAGTCCAACGAGATGCAGATTAGGCTACTTGGCGTTCTCAACTTGCCTGTAGTGTGTGAATGTGTGTGTGTGTGTGTGTGTGTGTGTGTGTGTGTGTGTGTGTGTGTGTGTGTGTGTGTGTGTGTGAGAATGTTGCCCGGAGTACGACTACAGTCGTAAAATGGGAATAAATACAATGGTCACTACTGACCTCCATGCTCCATAGTTGGACTACAGAAGAGTCGACACAGAGGACCTGTGCTAGCCTGTTCTTAACAACTTGGCAAAGGTTTCCTAACGCAACCCTTACATTTTTATCCGGGCTCTGAACCGGTACTGCATCCAGGGGCTGGGGTTTGGACTTTGGTTGGGAATTGAGCCCGAGCTTCTGCATGGCAGGCGAGAAACCGACCACTGAGCCAAATAATAGAAACTGGTCACATACTACATGATTAAATGTGACTCCAGGTGAGGAGGAAAACATTCATTTTAATTATGAAGGAAGATTTTTAATAAAAGACTTTCACTATTTCATTTAATTGATGTTGCCTAATTATGTTAAGTTTCTTATTCTTTTAAAAATTACAGACAGCATGCAGTACAGTGCACAAGTGTGCACCTTCATTGTTATTCATCTGAGGAAAAAGGAGAAATGATTTGTTCATGGTCCTCTCATTTTGTGAACCTGAATTGAAGACTGGAATGTGTCACAACAAGAAATATCATGTGAATGTCTAAGGTTATGAATATTAAAACTGAGAGAAGCCAAAAGCTCAGTACGAGTTTAAAGGAGGTTTCTAGGCAAAGCATGGGCATTCAGGAGAAGTAACCTGGTACACCTGTGAAACTATAATGCCTTATGGCTATAAAAGAAAATCCTATTCATGTTATATAAAGGGTGTATTTACTTTTGCACCCAGCTTTAGGTACAGTGGCCGAAAAGTGCAAAACAAAATAACAAAACCAAAATAACTTCAAAAACCGAAAAGAAAATTAAAAACATACAAAAAAAAACAAAAACAAATTAAATCTGAAAACAAAATAACAAATCCAGAAAAAAAAAAAATCTGAAAACAACGATAAAGAAAAAGCTAGGTATAGTGATAAGAATTTAATTCTCAAACCTATCACTGATTGGACGAGACATTTGTCACTCAAGATATACAAGAAGTACTGCAGCCTTACGGAATTTTAATGTCTTGTAAATCTTTAGTGGCAGATGTCTCGTCCAACCAGCCTAACTATACCTGTCTTTTCCGTTGTTTTTTTCTGATTTATTTTGTTTTCGGTTTTGTTATTTTGTTTTCGGTTTTGTTATTTTGTTTTCGGTTTTGTTATTTTGTTTTCGGCTTTATTTTGTTTTCGGTTTTGTTATTTTGTTTTTGAATTAATATTTTGTTTTCAGTTTCATTATTTTTTCAGTTTTGTTATTTAGTTTTTTCCATTTTGTTGTTTTTTTCCGTTTTGTTATTTATTTATTTTTTCAGTTTTGTTAATTTGTTTTCAAATTTGTTATTTTGTTTTCAGTTTTGTTATTTTGTTTTCAGTTTTGTTATTTTGTTTTTGAATTTATTATTTTGTTTTCAGTTTTGTTATTTAGTTTTTTCCATTATGTTATTTTTTTCGGTTTTGTTATTTATTTATATTTTTCAGTTTTGTTAATTTGTTTTAATTACATTAATTAATTAATTAAAAAGTTTTTTTTACATTGTTTTGCACTTCTCAGCCACAGTAGGTTTTGTTATATGTTGAGGAATTTTCCATACTGAAATAAGTGAGTACTGTTAATGAATAAAACTGTACGGACACTTTAAGCGTTCTTGCGTGTGTAATGTTGAATATAATACTGTACATAAATACGGACACTGCCTGTAATATTTCACTGCACTTTGTACGCAAATAAACAAGGAGCATGAAAGGTGACATGTGTTGTCTGTGGAGAGTGTAGGTGTATCTCACCTAG
Source organism: Clarias macrocephalus (assembly GCA_011419295.1). NCBI lineage: Eukaryota > Metazoa > Chordata > Actinopteri > Siluriformes > Clariidae > Clarias > Clarias macrocephalus. Next base: position 27,210 of record JAAGKR010004165.1, read on the forward strand.
TGCTGGACAGGAGGAGAGGGAGCGCATGCTGGGGAGGACAGAGGACAAGCGGGAGGAGGCAGAGGAGGTGCAGGAGATGGAGCGTCACGTGACGGAGATGGAGAACGAGAGCGTGCCTTCTCCTAAAAAAA
>JAAGKR010004165.1:27360-64910 GCA_011419295.1 Clarias macrocephalus
ATTAATATTTTGTTTTCAGTTTCATTATTTTTTCAGTTTTGTTATTTAGTTTTTTCCATTTTGTTGTTTTTTTCCGTTTTGTTATTTATTTATTTTTTCAGTTTTGTTAATTTGTTTTCAAATTTGTTATTTTGTTTTCAGTTTTGTTATTTTGTTTTCAGTTTTGTTATTTTGTTTTTGAATTTATTATTTTGTTTTCAGTTTTGTTATTTAGTTTTTTCCATTATGTTATTTTTTTCGGTTTTGTTATTTATTTATATTTTTCAGTTTTGTTAATTTGTTTTAATTACATTAATTAATTAATTAAAAAGTTTTTTTTACATTGTTTTGCACTTCTCAGCCACAGTAGGTTTTGTTATATGTTGAGGAATTTTCCATACTGAAATAAGTGAGTACTGTTAATGAATAAAACTGTACGGACACTTTAAGCGTTCTTGCGTGTGTAATGTTGAATATAATACTGTACATAAATACGGACACTGCCTGTAATATTTCACTGCACTTTGTACGCAAATAAACAAGGAGCATGAAAGGTGACATGTGTTGTCTGTGGAGAGTGTAGGTGTATCTCACCTAGTGCTGGACAGGAGGAGAGGGAGCGCATGCTGGGGAGGACAGAGGACAAGCGGGAGGAGGCAGAGGAGGTGCAGGAGATGGAGCGTCACGTGACGGAGATGGAGAACGAGAGCGTGCCTTCTCCTAAAAAAAAAATAAATAAATAAAACCGGAATTTCAGAACTGCTTGCACATTAAAAAATGTGTAATTGTTAGACAAGGTGATCTTAAAACACAAGTAGACACTGTTTTATACAGTATATGATGCAGCAGGAAAAAAACTGCAAATTTAAAGCGTCTCTATGTTTAAACTAGAAGCTGTGAACAGATGAGAAGATCCGAGACTGAGACATCACCAGTGATCTGTCTTTAATGCTGTGCTAACATGTTTAATGCTTTCATGTTAATTAACGCCTCCAGATCTTAGTGTCGGGTCGGTTTCCAGATGGCAAGGGTGTGAATCATACATTTTTCCCCAATGAATGAAGTGAGACTTATACAATAGTACATTACGAGTGCTCAACAGTGTACACAACAGTGCTGCTGAATCCTCTATTCTGATTGGTCGGAAAGTGTTGATTCAGTTTTGCTGTTTTCACAGCACTTTTTAGCAGGGCGCTGTCTAGAGAACACACATAAAAGAATAAAAAAAATAATGTGTGTAATTGTTGACTTGGTGAAGTCTTCTTTGAGTATCGTTACATGTTTTTGCAGTTTCTTGTTAATATTTAAAGCTGCATATTTTTATTGTATTAACTTCTACAGATAGGAATAAATAGACAATAGCGAGGAAATGACTACAGCTGTTTACAAGAAAAGGTAGCTACATCATATTTGTTAGAACTAAAGATGTAGAATAGGTTATAGGTTAATATACACTGATCAGACATAACATTATAAGCATTTACAGGTGAACTGAAGCCACGATACACTACGAAACTGGTGCATTGAGCACCCAAGGCTCACGCATGCCCGTGGAGAGTAAAAACAGGGCCGTCTGGTCGAATCCCACAGGGTGTTCTGATTTTGGTTTTGGCATCTCTGTGTGGCCTTCGCTCCCTGTGTGGTGCCCACTGCCTATGCTCCTCGCACAGTTGGCTGGTGTATAATTTGTGCCAACCCATCCTCCAAATTCCCCAGATCCCAATCTGATCACGCAGCCATGGGATGCACCGGACAAACAAATACGATTCATGGAGGCCACACCACACCCAAAAGATCCACTGCCAACATCCAAGCACCACAGCACACCCCACATGCCCTGTGGAGCCACACCCCGAGAGGCCAGAGCCACCCCGTGACCTAAGACCTAGGTGGCTTTAATGTTAATGGTTTAATGTTATGGCTAATCTGTGTATAGCAGTATAATACAGTATAGTATAGTATAGTATAGTATAGTATAGTATAGTATAGTATAGTATAGTATAGTATCATCGTAATCTACTACCATATAGAGTTTACTACTGATGTATAGTAATATTTTTATTTTAGGCTGTTTTAAAGCTGTTTAAATAAAGATCCCTTAGTTCTCTACTGGCCCTAACTCTACTCGCTTACGGTGAAGATGTTGCCGGATTTATTATAACCGCTGCTTGGATGAACTTTCTTGTGCTTAAAATACAAATTTGCTTAATAAATGCGTTTTTTTTCTGAGCATTTTGTTTACTCTATCAAAATGGATGCAAAATAATTTAATTCGGACTAAATATAAACAAAAACACCCGTTTAGTGTAGTCAAAAATATATGCACTCTTCATGGCTACATTATATTTATCAGTATTTTTTTTAAAAAGTGTATTTGTCACTTAGTTTGTAGGACACTCAAATACAAACCTCCACTTTTTATTTATTATTATACTTTTTAATATTTAATTTTACACATTAATGAATTTTCAATGTTTGTTCGTAAGGGAATTCTTCAAGCTTATTCCACTCTAGTCACCCAGAATTAATGGACATGATTATGATTTTTTTTTGATACTCTATAATTACATTTATTCTACTGTCCACATCTCTCACTCACTACCTGATGTTGCCACTCGCTCTGTACTCTGCACCATGTTCCTCTAGAGTTCTGTATTCTTTATATGCACAGACGACGTGCCGCGTGTACCTGCGGGGGACTCTTGTGCTGGTTGGGTGCGTGCGTGTGCTGGAAGCCAGAGGAAGGCGATCGGGCGTCTCGGGATGAGTTTCGGCTGTCCATGCCATTCCCGTCAGCAGACCTGGGAGACCCTGCTGCTGGAGACACGCTCTTCTTGCGGGCCGACAAACAGGAGACAAATTAACAACAAATAAGAAGTGAATGATCGCACAACACTAAAATTATTAGGCAATAGTGTCCTTATTATAAGATAATAATATTAATTAGAATATTAATTCTAATATCGATAAGATAAAGTCGTTTCTGTTCCTGTCTAGTCTGACCACCTGCATTTTTTGTCAACTTTACAAAATTCTGACTATTCACAGTTGTTATAATGTTAAAAATAATGAAAAAAAAAAAAACAGGAAGTAACTTGTTTTGGGGACAACATTAATTTAACCCTAGACAGATAAAAACTATAATGTTTTTCTGTAACAAATACTATAAACGTAATAAAATGAGAAATTTTATTCCTGACTTCCAAATTCAGTTTTCACAATTGGACAATTTATCTATTTTAGCACATATACAGTAAGGGGTGTTCAGGTGAAACCAGGACTTGTGATGAAACTTCTCGTTAATGAAGGTATAAACCGACTGACAGTGAGAGAAGACCACAGTTCGGTGATCTGAGAGACTCTTCGCCGCAGTAAAACATTTGAATGGTGTTGAGTTTCAAGGTGGTAAATCGGTGAATGATCATCCCGGCCGAGGCGGCTTGGAGCCCACTGCAGTCGTTCCTGTGAGCATTCAGAGAGTGGAACACCTGACCTTTGAAAAAAAAAAATTTATTATTTTTTTTTAAATCGATGGATTACTCGACACCATCTTGCTGTTGAAACACGTTTCAATCGTTCACCAACACCCCCTGCACATTACAGGGAGTTACTGCCGCATCACCCTTTTTCCCTTTTCGTCAATTAAAGGAGCTCCTGGAAGGCCATCGTTTCAGGCGTGAAGCAGACAGTCTGATCATGGCTCCGAATAAGAAAACGTTCTACCTTGATAAAGCTGGGATAAGTGCATTAGTGTAACAGGGGATTATACAGACAAATAAGGGAGTTTTACTGACATAACATTGTTCTGTCATTCTGTACAATCAAAAGTCCTGGTTTGACTTGAACACACACACACACAAACAAATTATGACTATATATAAAAGTCTTGTTGATGAAATATCACAGGTATCATCAATGTGTTAGAATTCTGTAGAAATCAATATCACTTATAATGTAAGACATAATAAGAAAAGGCAGCTGATGGACATTAAAACTGATTTTTTATGTTGAATTAATTATTATTGAAAGTAAAAAGTTTAGCGCATTCATAATTTATTTTGTTGTAAACATTGAACAAGTAGGATGTTTTTTGAGATTTAATATTTAATGTTTAAATTAGGTTCGGATGGAGTTTTACTCTTCTTGAACTAATTTCTCTAAGGCAAATGTGGGAAAAGCTCATATCTAATCTAGGCAACACAGGGTGGAATAAAATATGATTTTACATATGAAACAGGAAGCTGATTCCAATCAATGAATACAATCGACCTGCTTTAGCCTTTTATATGATTTTAAGGTAGATATCGTGTATACAGTATTTAAAATATTCCTTCAAATGTATTGCTGGAAAATAAAAACATGAATTATTAAAAAAATATATAAATGTAATTTATTTATAAATATTTTCCAGGTTCAGTCTGATTTCTCATAGGCAATTAAATCACAGGATAACATGGTTCTGAGAAAAATGAATTCGTCGTTACAAACTTGTTCTTTTAAACCGTAATTGCAACTGCTCTGAGTGGTAAAAAAAAACCTGATAATTCAAGCATGTCCTGACCGGGGCTTATAATTATAGACACGGTGTTGACGTTAGGCCAGGGCCATGGAGGAAGAGGCAGGGAGAGAGAATAATTAGGCCGTACCTCTTTAGTGCTGTCCCGTTTCAAACTGTCCTCATTTTTTTCTACTTCTCTGTCCTAGAGGAAGAAGCAAAATGTCATCAATTATCTTCCACTTTCATCATCCGCCTGCATACGTCTATATACGGAACTGCAGTGCTCCAAAATCAGATTTATTTCAGTCTGGTGGCATTTATCTGCACTGCAATGCACTGCATTCATTCATTCATTCATCTTCAATAAGTGCTTTATGCTGGTCAGGGTGTCGGGGAATCTGATGTTGATCCCAGGAACCGAGGGAACGATGCAGGAACACACTGTAGATGGGGCACCAAACCATTGTAGTGCAAAATGCACACACGTATACAAACCTAAGGGGAATCAGCATAGTCACATCATTACATATATGTTTCTGGAAGGTTGAATAAAACCGGAGAATTTTGGAGGAAACCCAAACAGAACCATTCTGAAACTCACTCAAGCTCAGAAGACTTCCTGTACTAACACTCTAAGTGACCTTGTTTTCTCTCTTGCAATGACTAGCACAACTAACACAGTTTCATGTAGGAAATCAATAACCAGGCTCGGCATGATTGCAAGGAAACAGTGAACTGCTCTTCAACTGTTAAAAATTCTGCCATTGGAAATTCATTCATTCATTTTCTATACTGTTTATGCTATACAGGGTCGGAAGAGGCCTGGAGCCTTTACCAGGAGACTTCTGGTCTACACAAGGAAGGGTACAGACTTTACAGGGTGCCGATCCATCGCCGGGCACACACTCGCATGGAACGCCGAATAGCCTAATCTGCCCGTCTTTAGACTGCGGGAGGAAACCGGAGTACCCCGAGGAAACCCGCCGAGCCCAGGGAGAACATGCAAACTCCACGCACCCTCGACGCTGGAGGTACAAGACCACAGTACTGACCACTACGCCACTGTGCCGCCTCAATTTTTTATTCCATTTTCTTATTTAATTGGCATCTAATAATATGATAATACTAATTAATGCTGTGCCGTCTATGTGAAAGTTGTTCTGCGTAATGTAATGTGACACTTTCGAAGTTATGGATGTGAATTCCTGTCTCCTTATATAAACATTATTGTCTCTAACACTTCCATATTCACTATTTTAATGTCATAGAGGATCGGCGTCTGTGCATGGGAAGGGGAAGGTCTCGTGAATGATGCTAATGAGAAAATGAATACATAACAAAAAGAGTAATCTATATTTAATACCCGACTGGCAAGTGCAATAAATAATTTGACTGTTTTGTTAGTAGGAAAAGATCGAGCGTATGGACCATGAGTGTACGGAATACATTAGGACTGATGTAATATAAACACTGTGTTATTCATGTGCCGACAGTGAAAGAAATAATACAGATGTTATGTCTGTACAACATCTTTCTCGCCCACAATTTTCTATGAAATCTACCTCAACTGCCAGCTCTTCCGTGATGTCTCGCAGACTCGCAATGTGGTTCGTGTGACTAACTGTAAGCTGCACGAAATGGACAAAAACTTCACAGGACAACTGGAATTTTCCCCCCCTTTAAAACGTAGCATGTTTAGTCCCACGGGCACAAGTTTCTCAAACCTGGAATTGGATTTGACAGCTTGACAGCATGAGGATTAATGTTTAAATATTTTCTTTAATTCTGAATCCGTAGACGTTTTTCATTCAATGGAAATTAATATTCACTCAACGCGGCTGCAGAAAATGAAGATCAAATAAAACAGTTTTCATGTACACAAGACAAGATTCTACACGGAGAGAAGCCGTTGCCGAATTCTTGACAGCGTTTGAAGTTTGCCTACGGATCCAGACTTTTGGGCAAACCCGGTCTGTGTCCTTTCGTTAGTTACAACAACCTCCGAGCTCTACGTTCGAGTTCATTTTTCTGCATACTGTTGCTTTAAAAAGCTGCATTCACATGCAAGGGATCTAATTAAGATCCTTAAAAAGTATGAGTCAATCGGCCCGGGATATGACACAGTGTTTGTTGTATGTGAGTCGGCGTGTAAGCGCGAGAGCCATACCCGGGGCGTGGGAACTCGCGGCTTTCCTTCTGCACCGCTTCTCTTGCTGTCTGGCGCAGACTCGGCTGGGCAACCTAGCGGCAGAGGCAGCCTCTGACCCACGGAGTGACTCACTGCGGCGGAGTCTGCAAAACTCTGTCAAGCATATCAAGCACATCAATACACGATACTGTAACCAAATATACTGTACAGTAGATGCATGTCGTATAGGAGAATATCAAAACCAAAATGATTAAAACAGAATTAGCCAAGTCACACTATTCTCTCAAACAACTGGAGAGAATAAATAAACATGGCATGTGCTTTTTATTATAGCAATTAATTTAAGCTCATCTTAATGAAGGGGTGCCAATAATTTTGGAAATGGAGGCATTAGATAAAATTGTATGTATTAGTTAAAATTTTCCAAAATTACTCCCAGATGTCTTACAGAGAGGAAGAATCAATAACCCTATTAGTGCTACTACAACTGCTGTACAAATGTATTCCCAACGTATTCCCAAATGCAATTGACAAAACCATGAATCGCTATGATGAAACTGGCTCTCACGGGGACAGACCCAGGACAGGAAGACCAAGAGCCACCACTGCTGCAGAGGATAAATTCATCAGAATAACCAGCCTCAGACGCCTGGGATTTACAGCTCATGATTTCAGATTAGGGCCCACATAAATGCTTTTTGGAAGCGGCAGACATATTTCACCATTCACTGTTCAGAGGAGATTGTGTGAGTCAAGAACCCATTACTTGGGAAGAACGACAAACAGAAAAAACTAGTTCGGGCCAAGAAACACACGGAGTGGACACTAGACCAGTGGAAAACTGTCCTTTGGTCTGATGACTCCAAATTTGATTTTTTTTATTTTTTTTTATTCTAACCACAGTTTCTTTGTTAGAGGGTGAACAGATGGTTAGTCAATGTGTAGTTCCCACTGTGATGCATGGAGGAGGAGGTGTGATGGAGTGGGTGTGTTTTGCTGGCGACACTGTTAGTGACTTAGTCAAAATTGTGGGTCCACTTAACCAGAATCTGGTTTGCACTTCATCATTTGTTTTCCAACGGGATGGTGACCCACCCCAAACACCCTTCTAGGTTATGGAAGAGCTACAGTAATTTGTCCAAAAAGAAGAGTGATGAAGTGCTGCAGCAGATGGCCAGACCTATCCACTATATTATATTAATGTTGGTCTTTAGGCTGCTCCTGGCAAGGGGTCGCGCAACAGTGGACCATCCAATCCAAGCTTGGCGCACCGGATGCCCTTCCTGCCGCAACCCTCATTTTATCCGTCCGGCACCAATCAGTGGCTGGGAATCGAACCCAGGCCTTCCGTAGGGTAGGCAAGAAACCTACCACTGAGTCACCACTGCCTCATTAATATAATATTAATAAATATTATGATTATATATATATATAATGTATAGCAATACATTTAGTATTCGTATATATAAACTGTAAATATAATAACGTTTAGTTTGTTTGTTCTGCAGCAAGATATAGAACACATGAGCACCTGCAGGGTATGTTTTAGCACTTCACTGTTCTAGCCAACAGGAAACCGGAGAGAAATAAACAAGCAATATAAAACCAGCCGAGTGCTGCACCAAACACTAAAGCTATGCACGCTCCATTTAGCCCGCTAACTGATGATCCTGTGAGAAATCGGACTGGTTGCGCTGCAGTTCCATACATGCATAAAACACAAAATCAATACGACTCGCCTGCAGCATGTGTAACAATTTACATGACCGTTTATAAGAAATGTTCTCTAATGGTAGTCATTCATCTACATACTGATGTACATGAGGAGGGTTTGTACTCACCCTATTCGGAGCACCATCTAGAATAAAAAAGGGAAAAGAAAACAGAAAGACATCACAGTGAAACACTGGAGTAGAAAATAAAAGGAATAAACATGTTTTACAGTATAACAGTGAATTTTGCATGTCATTAACCATTGTATTTTTATTTTATAGGAATTTACTTATCTGCATTATTGCTGCCAAATTTTCACAATATTTAATGTTATTATATGTGTCTTTGCTTAGACAAATTCGATTCTGATTGCTGTAGTGTGCTTAAGTATTATTATTACATTATTATTATTATTTGTATTATTATTATTATTATTATTATTATTATTACTGCATTATGTCACAATCATTATAGCAATATATAGGCTGCATCTAAAAATGTGCCACAGGTGAATTGAGCAATGAGGTTCAAATCTGGTTTAAATGATAAATTATAAACCACTGAGGTCCTTCTGATCAGTAGTTAAATTACACCAACTTGACAGGATCTGACTCCTTCTAAATCAGGGTTAATCCATAAATGGACATATGGGCGAAGCAATCAGCACCTGGCTGTTGGAGGGAACGCTTCTTCTTACCTTAGTTACCCACAAGCTAGCTAGCTTAGCTTTAGCTTAGCTAAAATGCTACAGTATGAACTTATATGCTAACATTTCTTTGCTTTGATTGAACTACCACATTCATACCCTACGTACTGTCCCAGGTCAACGCTTACATTTTTTGTGGTGAGTTAAACTACAGTGATTCCAGTTATCTGGTTCGCTAAGGCAAGTCATGCATAGCATATAGCTATTACCAATACAGCTGTCACTCAAATTGGCCATGCACCTAATTATGAATAATTTTATGGCTTTATAATATTAAATTCAACTGATGATTTACATAAAATTTCACACCCATATAATTGTCAAAAACAAAGTGAAGACAAGCAATGGAGACCAGCACTGTTTTTTTTTTGTTTTTTTGTACCAGGCTGCAAACATTTTAACATGAAAAGGTCTATGAGGATCGACTAACTTATGGAGCTAGCTAGTAGTCCTAGTGGTCATTTGAGGAACTGCAGGTTGTCGCACTTGAACTTTTTATTTATGTGGTAATCTCCATCTAATCATCAAGACGCATGAAGTGACCAAGTGTAACAGTAACTTTTAAGGTGTAACAGTTACTGTAACGACTTCATTATAGCTTCACCATACATGTATGGCTTCTTTGTTTTCACCCTACCACCAACTCCAGAGGACCTCTGAGACTTTATTCATGTTTTAGTTAACTTATATTTGTAGAAGTGTTGAACTTTGTGTATGTGTGAGTGGTGGGGGAAGAAAATAACGGATATGATAGGAAATTAGACAAAACAATATACAAGACATATCAATAGACGCAACATGGACATGGTACTTATTAGGATGGCGGATATGGGCGGATATGCGCAATGTATACATTTGTGTGTGTAATTATTATACATACGTTCATGACATCAGTGCATAAATAAGAAGTTATTGTGTTTGCACCTCTTAGATCCACCGTTTCAGGGTGAGTGATGTCATCTTTCGGCACCAGATGTGGAGGGAAGGGGAAAGCCCCCGGGAGAGCCATGAGACCGACTCCTGCTCCGAGAGACAGGCCTGACTGGTGCGGCGTCAGGGGGAAGCCTGGGGCATGATGGGACAGGTGCTGGAGCTGCTGTTGCTAAATAGCCAGGCGAAGAACAAAGAGGTCACTCACGGCTTAAACAACTGACTTACAGGATAGACAAAATGTACACAGTGTAATCCTTGTGCCTGGCCACTGGAATGCTGTAATAATGTGTAATTATAAGGGTGAATGGGAGATAAATACACACACACACACACACACACACACTCACCCCTATGATAGCGTTCAAGTCAGCCATGCTCACATGCTTGGATCTCTCAACTGCCTGGGCCACCTGGTGCTGATGCTACAAAAATATATAAAAGGTACACTTTTAAATCTTTCCAGCAAAAACTCCTTATAAATTAAAACTTAATGCAGATATTCAGAATCAAATGCACAAATAGGTTTGCTGGTCTAATACCAAAGCAACATTAAATCATTAAACACAGAGGTTTATTATAGTGTGCTGTATCTATCTGGGAGATCTTGTATCATGATCACGAATTTGAAATATGATTCAGTGTGATACAATTTAATACAGCCACTCCTCGTTTCCTGGTATTGACACACACAGGCATGGCAGGATTAAAAAAATAATAATAATAAAAAATGCACAGTGCAGAAGAAGTTCCATGTCATGACACGTCTGAAGACTGCAAATAAACATGTGCCGCTTTAACCACAACACATAAGATGAGTACAGTACTTATAAACAACAGAATAAATCAATGATAAATTTTCGCCTACATATGTAAGATAGTTTCAATTTCAAAAGTGAAAAAAAAAAAAGACAAATATCTTTGGAAAAATATTGGTTCAGAAACCCAGATGCGCGTCGACACACGCCAGATTTCAATTAATCACCCACTCATAGTCTATAACGCTTTAGCCGGTATACAGGGTCGTGGAGGGTCCGCAGCCTATCACAGGAGACTTAGGGCGGGGTATCAGTATCCACACACATGTACACCGTCACACGCTTTGAATGCCGATCTCCACGTTTTAGGACTGTGGGAGGAAACTGGAGTACCCGGAGCAAACCCACCAAGCACATGGAGAACATGGAAACTCCATGCATACAGAGAAGTGGGAATCGACCCGGACCCTGGAGGTGCGAGAGCACAAAAAAAAAAATCTAACCAGCTGTGTGGCCACAGGAAAACCACTTGGAAAGGCTTCAGTTTACTAGTGAGCATAAAGACAGCAAGTCTGATGACTGCAGATTGAGCCTATTCTAGTGCGAGGGGCGTGTCAGGGTGAGAAGGGAAGTGCATAAAGCCATGCACAGTGGCGTCACAGATCATGCACAGTCACCACTCTACAAGTCTCTGGAGACGGTGTTATGATCCGGAGTTGCTTCAGTTGCTCAGGTCTAGACACAGCAACGTTATGTGGCAATAAAATGAAGTCATGTGATGAGCTGAATGTACTGAATGACCCTTGATTATCACATCTATGGAGTTGTATGGACTCAGATTGTGAAGGAGTGCTTCTGGGAGCGTGAGGAATCACCACATCAAAAAATCTAATAAATAATGGAAAATACACTCCAGTACTTGGGTGTTGGCTTTCAGTTCCCTTCTTTCCTTTATTTTTTGTTGCATCACTCATATTTACATAATGACATATTTACTAGTCTATACACACTGAGCATTAAACCATCAAACCGGTCGCATCTAGATTTTGGGTTCCCCGTGTGCCTGGTGGGCTGCTCTGGCTTCTCGAAGCGTGGCTCCGCAGGGGATCCGGGGGTGTGTTTTGGTGTCTGGCACCCAGACGTTTGCAGCAGATCCTATGGGTGCTGTGGTGTGTTTGGTTGCTTTATTGGATTGGGATCTGAAGAGTTTGGAGACCGAGTTGGTGTCCTTGGGTTCTTTTTCATTTACGGCAATTTGGCAGATGCCCTTATTCAGATCGACTTAGATTTATCTTGTTACACAGTTGAGGGTTTTGCGTAAGGGCCCAACAGTGGCACCTTGGTGGTTCTTGGGTTTGCACTGAGGTCCTTCTGATCAGTAGTCCAGAGCCATAAGCATTAAGATCAATGGTTAAGGCGTTGGACTATTGATAAGAAGGTCCTGGATTCTTGGCACAGCAGGCTGTGTTGCACTGGGTGTTCTGGTGCTTTTCTATCGTGGCCAGCATTGACACTGTCCAGCAACTTGTGCTGCATTGGTTTTTGTCTGGGATCAGACCGCACAGGCTAGACTTTGTTCCCCGTGGGCATTAGCGAGCCTTGGTTGCCCGTGACCGTCTCACCAGTGTGCTGGTGTATAGTTGGTGTGTATGTTCACTTCACCCGTCTGGACATAAAGTTCTGGCTGATTGGTGCACCAATTTAGATGCAGCTGCATCATAAATATCCAGTCCACTGAATACGCCAGAATCTGAACTGGTGAAATCTTTAAACCCCTAATTAATACACAACCCATGCAATGACAAAAAAAAAAAAAAAAAAAAAACCCTGTAGTGGACCCATTACTTTAGAAGTGCGGTCTATTTGGCTCAGTTCAGCCAAACAAGCTGATTTCCTATTATTGCTCCTACTGGACTCATTTAGGGTTTTATGGCTTGCACATCCTCAGCATGCTCTCTGTTTGCTTGGTAAAAAAAAAAGAAAGAAAAAAAAAAGCTGCATGAAATATTGATAGATGAAAGAGATGTGAGATTAGGCTGTGTTGATGACCACCTCTCTTGTAAATAATTAATGCCTAAATAGCTGTGAGAGGAAGAATAAGGGCCTTCTGTAGTAAGTAACACTTTATTGTTGGGTGGTGAAAGGCTCTGCGGTGCGCGTGTGTGTGTGTGAGTGTGCCATTAATTTCGCTCACCTCTTGGGACAGGAGAGGGATAATCTGAGTGCATATAGCGCTGAGCCGCTTCACAATCTCCGCCTGCAGGGAAACGCACACATGCGCGTGCACACAACACACACACACACACACACACACACACACACACAGCTCAGAGAAAATCCTATCAAGCAGCAGAGGACATATTAAACATGACAATCGAGGGCAAGCATTACTGCTCCTGCTCTAGTCTGTTTTTCTCCGTCTTTCTGAAGAGCAACAACAAAAAAAAAATTCTACCTCAAATGTGCTAATAGTTAAAACATCCTGTCTATTGAACAACAGCAGGCTTTTAAGAGCCAAAAATATCTTTGCTACCCTCGAGCGGTGACTTAAACACGCTTTTCCTGTCGTTTGATTAAGGAGTAAAACACAGCGGGTCCTGACATGTTTTAGTTCCCACATTTTACAACAATTTGTCAACGGTTGCGTTTTTTATTTATTAGCGGCTGACGTGTTGATTCGAGATTCAAGATGGCGCCGCGCTAGTGGCGGACGATCGCGGCAGCTCGAGCCAGACGTCCTGTCTTACCTATTGTAAATTTGTTTCCTGTGGAATGTTAATGTTGTGGAACAAATGACTTCCTGATATCACCTGCGCTATAACCAGCTGATCCTTCAGCAACCGTTTTGTTCTTTGTTTGTCATGACTGGTATCAAGCGCTCACACTGGAGACTCCTTTCAAGAGCGCTAGCAATCATCTGATTATGTGCAGTAACCCAACGTACGTTACTATAGAAACAATGACAAATCAGAAGGCTCATATGAAAATGAACTTGTGCTTATCTTGCAGCAAGACGTCAACACCCTCCATACACAAGTTCAATCGACACCTTCTGACCAATCAGAATCGAGAATTCAACCCCCCCCCCCAACACACACACATCACATCACAAATTCATAGGTTTATGATTTACAAATTACACCAAACGATGTGAAAACATCTGAAAAAAAATTATACATTTTATATATTTTTTTCATAAACAACATGTATTTTTTTATATTGCTTATTTTATCATAAAAATCATTTAGCGTAAAATTTCATCATAAATATTTGTTTAGTGTAAACATTTTTGTAATAAAATGTGCCACAAAATAAATATTATAGGAAAATTTATATTAATGGTCACATCACCTGTCACGTGCCTAGGGTTAATTATAATAATAATAATATCATATTTGATAATAATAAACCTATGAATTAATGTTCTAATAAAATATTTGATAGAGATTATGTAAGAGGGGGCAATTCGTGCCGGGGGTGGGGGGACATTTTAGCTGTATTAATGCTGCTCACAGGAGTTGCACTATGGTTTCCAATCCATTGCAGGTCAGACACACACACACATACACTTACACACTCACTCGCACACTACGGTCAATTTGGGAACACCAATTAGCCTAATCTGCCTGTCTTTGCACTGTGGGAGGAAACCGGAGGAAACCGGTGAGAACATGCAAACTCCATGCACACAGACCCGAGGCCGAAATCGAACCCGGACCCTGGAGGTGCGAGGCGACCGTGCTAACCACTATATTACATCAAATCCTAAAATCATGAATTAATGGTGCTTAAGAGCACAGCGTGAAAAATTTTATTGCTGTTAAATTCAGTTTTCAGGAATTCGCAAGAAAACATACATGTGCTTTTTATCTAGTAAGGAAATCAGCGATAATATTAAAACCAACTAGGTTTTAGATTCCCCAGTTGCGCCATCGTGGCCGTTCTGGCCCCTCAGCCTCCCACAGTCCAAAGGCATGCAGATTACGCCCACTGGCGTTCCCAAATTGTCCATAGTGTGTGAATGGATGTGTGTGTGTGTGTGCCATGTGATGGATTGTACCCCGCTTCGTGCCCTACGTCTCCTGGGAGAGGCTCCAAGCCCCCTGCAACCCTGTATACAGGATAAAAGCGGTACAGACGATGAGTGAATGAATGAGTGAGTGAGTGAGTGAGTGAGCTGCTATAGCTATAGCATTCAGTAAGTGATAACAGAAACTCTGCAGCAGTTCCACAACAGTAAACAGAACCATGACGTCTTAAGTAGGGTTAAAAACGGTGATGTGTTGGTACAAGAGGAAAAACTCAATACGGGACGAGCTGTTATAGGAAAACAATCTGCAGTACTTCAGGCTGATGACTGTAACAGGCTCACTATGCTTTGGGCGACATTACACCACCTGTCTGTGGTTATCTTCCTGTAACAACAGCACGACTATGTTTTCATGCTTGACACGTTTTGAAAGACACCCATACCACGAGACGACAAATGCCTTCGGCTTATGTGAGGATTTTCAAACAGCCTCCTGATTTCAAGACACAGCACCGATAATATTCCTGATTTCCCGACTAATTTTTCACCTCTGTGAGGGCAACAGAATTAGTGAGTCTGGTATTTTATATTAGGAATTTTATTGATTACATCATTCTCTCAAGCTCAGCTCTGACTCACGGTCAGGTATTTGTTACAGATAAAAGGATTCATTCAATTACTGGAGCTTGTACTTGCTATGGATGCTATTGAAGGTGAAACATGGAAAGCAGCATAAACACTTGTATGAAAGAAGAAATAAGGGTTCATGTTAACATTTTTATAAAGTTCACGTGACATTTCTTACCTGCTTCTGCATCTCAATATTCAGTCCATACGACATCTCGTAGTACTACAGTTAAAACAAAAATGAACATATATAACCATATGATTGCAAAAACAGGCTCAGATGCCGATTTCAGCTGAACTACAGCTTTGCACGACATAAAGATAAATGAATTGCTGTTTTTCAATGAAACCGTGCCTAATGATCTCGCTAATGATTTATAAACCAGAACTAGAAACGGAACTGCCTTATTAAATAATATAAAACGTACACCCCATAACATTGACTATTCCACATGAAAGAGATGAAGGGAGGAAATATGGAGGAAGGAAAGCCTACATTCTCTCAGTCGGCTTTCTGTCTCCCTCTCCAAACTGCATTCGGGAGTAATCTGCGGGAAAAAAAGGGCACTCACCATGATGTAATGCCTGTGCATCTCCGTCTTCTCCGTGGCCAGTTTCTCACATTCCAACTTGAGACTGAGTGAAAACACAAGATAGCAACTTGGGTTTCTTCTACTGAATGTCACAGCGTGTTACTTCAGAAAACTTCAGATATCTCCAAACAGAACATTTTCTCTTCGCTGGACTGCTACCAGAAATGTAAGTCGCCTTGATTTAAAGTGAAGTGAATGAATGTAAACCGGAGGAGGCTGGAACGTATTCGCAATTAAGCCGTGTTTAGGATCCTCACCTGTGGTACTGAGCCTGGAAAAGCTGGAACTCCTCTTTGATATGGTCCAGTGTCTCCAGGACTGTGAACTTCATGCCCGCATGGCCTGGCACCAACGGAGCCTAAGAGACAACGAAAAACAAATGGTCAATCGAACTGAATTATGACTGAATATGCGCTGGTTGGGGATGGACTAATATCACCATCATATCATGTCTTTGGTGTCCTCGGTGGAATCATTATGGACATAGTGTAAAATAATGAGATTCTGCGGTTTTATTATAAATGAGCAAACATTTAGACACATAGTGGTACAATTACTTTAATAAAAATAAGTCCTCTAGATTTTTGTAGATTCCTTTTCCATAATAATAATAATAATAATAATAATAATAATTTCGTAGGTGAACCTGAAATTGATGTCCACTCTGTCATTTAGGGTGAACTGCCCCTTTAAGGAAACTGTCTGATGTCATCGGTGACATCAAAACCATCATACTGTTCTTCAACGCAGGTTGAAAGAACTTAAATACAATTCAAGCACATTAAATACTTATGCGCATATTTCCTAATTATCATAATTGTTTTTGTAATTTGCTGTTGTCAAGCTTAACATGTCGTAGTGAATTATTAATAAATAAAAAACGTTCCAAAATATATGTGATAAGCAGGACACGGTCACCTTCAACAGTCAATCACGGATTCACCATGTGCTGATCAAATGCTAACTTTAGCAAACAAATATCCACCCCGTCATGGTCCACTCTGTTATCGATCCTTCCATAACAGGATGGACATGTGTGCATAGTTTTAATTTTTTCTAATTTATTATTGCCACATTTTGGAATTATTTTATTTCCATCAACAGACTTTGCCCATTAACCTGATTGTATTGCACTGATATGATCTTATACTTTCATTCCCTCTTTTTTATTAATATCGCAACTTGATTTCACTACAATAACAGGCGTAGCACGGTGGTGTAGGGGTCAACACTGTCGCCTTGCACCTCAAGGCTCTGGGTTTGATTCCCGCCTCAGGGTTTGTGTGCATGTTCTCCCCGTGCTTGGTGGGTTTTCTCGGGGTTCTCCATTGACATGCAGGTTAGGCTAATTGGTGTTTCCAAATTGCCTGCAAGTATGTGAATGAGCGTGCGTTTTGACTGGAGGTCCGACTACGATCGTACAAATGGGAATAAATACAATAGTCCCTTACTGGCTTGTACGGTGCCTAGTTGGACTACAGAGGTTCCTAGATGGATGGACGGACTATAATAAAAAAATTAATTGAACTGGAAGAATTTTTTTTTTTAGTTTAACTAAAGATACACTCAAGACTTTCCAGTAATAATAAAATAGAAATATAAAAATTACACAGAAAGTGCAATTACCAACTGAGAGGTCTAAAAAAAATCTTAAAATATAGAAGGGTAAAGATATGGTGTGTGGGTATGACTGCATGAGTGAAACGTGAAATATAAAATGAAATGATGTGTGTGTCAGCAGCAGGGTTATTGTCCATCCTTCAAAGTGCAAGTAAATCCTCTTTTCATGTGTAAAACAAGAAAAGTACAAACATACAACTGTAACCAATTAAACCTTATAAACACATACAACATGCGACAAAGTAAGGAGACAAACGCCAGGTTACTAAGTCAGGTCAAGACAAACTGCACTTGCAACATTTGTAGAAGTGTACATTAAATACACGTAGTCCACAACTTACAAACATTCGAGTTACGAATTTCTGTAGATATGTACAGACCATGATCCTGTGAACATTTCGTAGATGCGAACTAATCACGGAAGTAGCTCGTGTGTATTGTACAAAAATAGACACTGCAGTGCACCAGATACCAATATTTACAATTATATATAATATTATATATATATAACATGTTCACGTCTGGTATATTGTACGTGTGCGCATGTGGGAGAAATGATTCTAAGGTAAATAATCCTAATTTCAAGAAAATCCTCAGCACAGTTCACAGTGCCATCTGAGACATAATGGCGTCTGGGATTCCCCTCGCGATTTAAAGGCGCAGAGACAACACCGTCACATTTCGTTTCATTACATTCATTTTAATTTCACTGGCCACATGAGGATAGTGTGGGGAAAGGGGACAGAGATTTAGTCAAGTGGATTGGTCTGCTTTACATTGTTCATTCGTGTCAAAGGCGTACGAGACTCACTTTGTCGGACTTAAGAACAAATTCAACTTACGAACATGCTCCCGGAACGGAACTCAACGTGCCTGCATCATATGTATTTACACATTTCACTATCAGCACGGTGGCAAAGCGGTTTGCACGGTCACCTCGCACCTTCAGGGTCTGGGTTCGATAGCCACCTCGGGAAGCGCATGGAGTCTGCATGTTCTCCAGGTACTCCAGTTTTGTCCCACAGTCCAAAGTTATGCAGATTAGGCTACCTGGCGTTACCAAAGTGCCTGTAGTGTGTGACTGGAGGGCCTACCATGGCTATTAAAATTAATAATAAATATGCATAAATACCTTTTTGGTCTCCACGGTCCCTAGAGGTTCATGGATGGATGAACACATTTAACTGTAGGATTTGATATAATGCTTAAATTCATACTATCTATGTAGTGAGCATATATAATTAAACAAAAATCTATGTTTGCTGAGAAGAAACGATAAACCCACCGTATGAACAGACACACAGAGACAAACAGACAAAACATAGTATTTTTATGAAGGCTGAAGCAATTTGCCAAACCTACAGGACTACTAGAATAATATAAACTCTAATAACAATACATCTGATTACACATTCATTTTTGCACAGTAGTGCATTCTTGTCCGTTATTTGTTCTATGTGGCGCAGTGTTTATCCTAGTTCGGTCCATACGCTTGTGATGAATTTTTGCACTTGCCAAGGCTCTTGTCTGTGCAGGACAAATTCCCTTTCGTGCATAAATAGTGCGCTATTATATTCAACGGCGCTTGCAAAATCCCAGGCTGAACACTAAATGCTTTGTTTCAGAAAACTCCTCACATGCTAGCACACAGGCCTGCGGTCCTATACCCTACCAACGGGGCATGTCATCCAACACCATCACGCCTCATGAAGGGAAGCTTGTGCACACCAGATGGATTGCTCCGGCTTGCCTTTATTCCTTTCTAAAAGCACGGCCGGTATCGGTTGTGACCGGGCATCGACGTTCTACCTTGACATCATGTGTTTTTGTTCTAGCGTTATGCAAACTAATATGCGACCGGGGACAGCCGCTATAGCAAACATCCATTTCCTTCTGAGCGAAGAAAAAGCCGCGTGACGTGACGTCCTGTCTTGCCGTGCCAGGTAACCTTTAATACGAAAGATACCGTGTGTACATAATCCTGATAAAATAAAGGAGTAATGGAGGTGAAGAGTGCGTAGTTTAGGCTGGGAGCAGCTGTGCAGGCAGCGCGGCGGAGATACAGCTGCTGAGAAATAAGAGGTCATTACACGCGCGCTATACAGACAGTATGACAAAGCACTGCATTATCGGCCAGGCTACTGCACACACTGCCATCCTGCAGGAATACAGCCATCTATCTCAATGTTTTACTGTGTCAGGACAGAGAGAGAGAGAGAGAGAGAGAGAGAGACAGGAGGAGGGAGGGAGGGGGGGGGGGATCACAAGGCTGTGAATAAGGCGCTGCTGAAATATTCACTACATGAGCCACAGATACAGCAGCAGCCAATCTTATGAGACGCGTGTTGAAAAGGAGAGACAAACACCTTGTTATCCGTTACAACAACGATATAATCATTAGGAAAGACTCATCCAGGCTTGCCTTTGAAAAGAGAAAAGAAATACATATATTTCATTAAATCACACAAATCCTTTTATCCAGTTAGCTGACATGATCTAACCTGAGCTGGAGAAATAAAACATGACACGGTATGCTGTGATAAAAAAACGCATCAGTTACACCGTGGCGTTCAACATAAAGCGTTACAGTTATAAACAAAAATGTGCTTCGATACCGATGACAGCGGATCCGATTGCATTTTATATTCTTCTTATACTGCAAAAAGAGACAAACAATCTCCTCTTTTCTCGTACATTCTAAATGCAATGGTTCTCTCGCTCGAGCTTTTTTTCGTTTCTCTTATAAGCCGCTTGAAAAGAAAAATGTACTGTAGACTCTCATCTCACGTCTCCGATCCACTAAAACACACTGTACAGAATTAATGTTAACTAAATGTCTGTTCTAACTGAATGTATATTTATTATGGGCTGTTACTATAGAAATAATTACATACTAAAATAAGTGGACTAAAACCATCCTCCAATTTGAGCAGCGTCACATTTTATTATTCCAGTACATTTACTCGCGCTCATAAAAGGCAAGAACTTACACTAATTTAATAATCTAATACAAGTCGCTGAATCCCAGAGACTTTTCCATCCGTAGATAATCTACAACGTACAGACACTTCAATAAACAAAACAAAACAAAACGTTACTGGTGTGGAAACTTGCCCTCATTAGCCATTTAAACCCTGTGTGAATATTATCTTGTGTGAATATTATCAGGCCAAACACTGAAGGGTAGGTAAACTTTTAATCAGGGCCAGTGATTTCAGTTTTCATTAAGGCTCACACAATTACATGATGTCATATTTTCCAAAAGATTATATATATCTCGGCCAAAACATGGTATCGGTGCTAAAAAAAAAATAAATAAATAAAATAATTTTTAATTAGAAGTGTCTCACCTAGATGACAAGGATCATATAACACAATTTTTCATAATAATACTGAATGCTTCTCACCTTACAATCCATGCTTCGTTTTTTTTATTTATTTTTTTTATGCATACACATTTATAGTTTTTTTTTAATCCAATAAAAGAAACACATTTGCTAATATGCCCTTATACGTATGTAGTGTCTGTAACTTTTTTGAATGCAAGTCTTTTAACGTTCTTCATGGTCATTCAGATGAAACTTGGACAATATACTGTAGATTTCACATGAAAAGACATTAACCTGAAAAAGTGTATTATTCCTAAATGCAAAATTGTTAAGATATTGCAACATGAATTTGGCATGGTTACGGACACTACAGATTTATTTATTTGTTTATTTTTAATCCTTAATTTTGCACATAATGCTTTAATTTAAGCAACACTTTTTTTTTACTTTAAGGAAGAAATTTTTAAGGAAGCAATTCTGGTCACTTCCATGTTGCATAAGCTTCTATGCTTTTTTTGGCACACATATTTTCTGTATAATATGTAGAACATAAAAAATAACCAAAAAAATGCACCAACACTGTGTATTGACCAATCGGGTATGTGAAAGTACAGTATGGGCACAACTGTAGGTTCTTGATCATTATTATGACATTAACTATATAGTTTATATGTGTAGTCGTGATTTAAAAAAAAAAGTTATTTGAGATTCCTGCCTGTGTGTTTCAAGACTTTTCTGGAGATTTTGAAGACAAACCAAAGGAAAAAAAAAAAAAAAAAAAAACATTTCATGTTCAGGCTACAAAGGTTATGTGTCTATATCAAGCGTGTCTCTGCTGACCTCTGAATGTCATTTGAGGGATTGGAACACAATGTGTCTCTAAGACCCTTTTCACACTTGTGCTTCGAGCGCTCCACTTGTCATCACTTCAGCCCGAGATGGATGTTCACGCCGCGACCGAACAGGGTCTTAGTGTCGCCTCTGTATGCGTTTTTATTAACTGTTGAAGTGGTCCTGATACTCACCACATTCATGTCTGCCTTCAAGTCAGTACAGGAACTACTTTCATTATCTTACTCATTTCATTTCGTCAGGGAGTGCTGTTGTACTGAATATCGGCACGCCTGTGATAGTCAGTGCAACGGCATGCGATTGTGCTTTTACGCAACACTTCAATGAAAACCATTTATTATAAACAGATTATGATCAGTTTGTTTATTTAATTTGTATTTTGCTCCACCTCAATATTGTTTTTCCACCAACTGGCGGAACTAGCGCTGATTTAGCGACTGACAGTTAGTGCAATTAACAGGAGTGAAAATCGTTTTACCGGAACATTGTAGCCAAAGGTGAGACAGTGAACATTCCTGAGAATTTTTTCTCATGAATACTGACTTTAAATTTCCACCTATAATGCTGAGTCATACATATAGCTAAACATCCCTGTGCTTTCCAGCTCTATTATCACCTCTCATAGAATGCCTCTTATCCAATCAGCTCACTCGGTCACAACTAACAGTTGTATGATTATTTATAAACTTTCCACATTTGCATATGTAACCACAGACCGAGGAGAAGTTTCAAAAAGTGGAATCAAAAACTAAGATGTAAACCATAAAGAGTTCAGTTTACATTCTTTCTTTCCTTCTTTTTTAACGGCATGCCAGCTTCTATGGCTATATTCATCGCGGGTCATTTTTGTTATTCAATATTAAAACTAGACAAGATGTTTAAAACCAATTTTTTAGTTAAGTTTACATAAAAGTTTCATAATTCTACCGGAACAGCCAAATTGTTTGGAATTTCTTGCATCTACTGTATGATAAGTGTAGCTTAGCTAGCTAGAAACCATCTTCAGCAGTACCTCGACATACAAGCGCCCTGCAGTACGAATGTTTGCCTTAACAACTAAAATTTTGCAAGAAATTTGCCTCGGCTTGCGAAGCTTTTCCGGCATTCGAGCGACCCAACGGGTCGCAGGTACTTCCAGTTGTGCACACATCTGGTTGCGAATGGATACATTAGTCCTGTATACTGTGTGAGTGTGTGCGTGCAGACTTGTGGAGAGTATTATATCGGCCTCACCGGCTTAATGTGATACTGACCCGATGACGTGGAATCCAATTTTAACGTATCCACAAAAGAGACAAAAACGATTCACGGTCTTATCCAGTGCCCAGGAAAAATGCCCAGCGGTCATACAGTATGTGTAGAAACAACAATGGAGCGTTGGCCTCTCGGCGTCTTCGCCGCTTCCCTTTAGACACGGTCAGCTGACCTCCTTGCGTCACCGGGATTCCCTTCGTGATTTGGAGGGGAAAAAAAAAAGTCTCACGAGGAGTTAAAACGCAGGACCGTTTTTAAAGCAAACGGTGCCAGGAGGAATCATAAATTAAAGTTAAATGAGGTTTAATGTCCTTATTTCATATTTTACCTAATTTACATGTTTTTTCTAAATGTTTTGATTGTTTTTATATGCAAAAATATAATTATAGAGTTGGACATTGGTAACAATGGTTAAACTTAATATTATTTTATATTTATTTAAAAATTTTTTTTTGGGTGGCTGGAACGAAAAGGTGTTTCACAGTATGAAATTGGGCCACGAGAACAGATCAAATTCGTATGCCGAGGCACCGCTGTACATTTTTTATTCATTTTACTGGGCATTTAATTAACTAGGAAAGATTTTAAAAAGTGTCCTGGCGAAGACATGCAGCACTAAAAAATTGTGCATAACACGTACAGATAACATCAATTTTAATTTGATAAAAATGCATCAATAAATCAAATACCCATCAACAAGCATGCCAAACAGGCGCACCAACATCACTATACCTTATACGACTACGGCTACTGGTGCCGTACCAAAAAATGGATCTCCCATCTCAGACCATCCTTTCCAACACTTGCAGTATAATAACACACACGCCTCATAGTTCTCTGTGAATCGGGTGTGCGAGTGTGCGTGAGGGTGCAGTGACGGTTCCATAATGACATGAGATTAAATCCGATTTATACATCTTTAAGTGATAGAAATGACAAGCTGACTGACAGCACGTAAAATGTTTTCTGTTCTTTTTCGGACACAGTTAAATCCCAGACACCAGGACAGCATTTCATATAAACTGACTCCTCGTTTCTGATTTAGGCTGACAAATGTGCGCTAATAAATTTGCAAGATCTGGTATTTAATAAGCTTCGCCAGTCGTCTGATTTATTCTGTTAATTACGTAACATGTCATATCTGAATCGCTTTTAGGAGTTTCTGTGCCAAAACGAGCAAAAGCAGCCAAATGTACAGGATTTAGCTGGCAGCTGGATGAAGTTGTCTGTCTGTGTAGAACATATTGTGCGAGGGGCGTTCAAGTCAAACCGGGACTTGTGATGACATTCACCGTGAAGCACAGTACGCTTATGAGACTCTTAGCTGCAGTGAAAGATTTGAATAGTGTACATGTTTTAAAGACGACATCGTACGTCTGTACAAATGTGGGAACACAATCATTCATGAACATCATTTGCACGTTACAGGAAGTTGTTGTAACAGTCCTGACCTCGCTTCAAACCATGTCCACAAGTTTGGGACATTAAAGGAGTTCCTGGGACGCCAGTGTCTCAGACGTGAAGCAGGCAATATGATCATGGCTCTGAGAAAACTTTCTACCTTGATTGTCCCCAAGCACTAGTGAAAAACTATGATAAGTGTATTACTGTAGCAGGGGATTAAACAATCCAAAGTCTTGGTTTGACTTGAACGGCCTTCGTACAATGACAAGAAATAGGACAGGAATTTTTATGGCTTTGACTAAAGAAAGAGACATCTTGTGCTATGAAGGCTCTTACAAATTAGTAAAACACCAGGGATATGAAAATAATTTCTAATAATTTAGTCCAAAATGAAGCAACTGAGGTGGAAACATTGTTGACAAAAGACAGGAAGCTACAGAACAGGATTGCTTTTCCTCCCTAATTTGGTCACCAGATAATAATTCCCATACCTCTGCCAACTCTCATCTCAGACATGGGAAGCCAGCCAACTGCAGAGTAACACACTCAGAGCAGAGCACTATCTACCCTCTTCTGTATACATCATCTCACAGACACGTCTCGCTGTGATGGACGGGGGAGAAAGAGCGAGCCGTCCCTCCCACAGCCGCAGATGGGAACTCGCCATTTCTAGACAACCGACTGAGTGTGTGTGGGTTTTTTTTTTCTCTTACCTGAGTTTAGTCTGGCTAAACTTGAACTGGACCCGAAGATGTAGTTTTCAAGTGGCCCCCATATCAGCATAGCTGGTACATACAGACAGTGTATTAAAAACATACCGTCAGTGTTTACCTAAATATTCAACTGTAAAGTCAGGGAGATGGTACTGTCTATATCTGTGTTCATGGCCAAGGAAGAGATCTTGAAACACAGCTGCTCTTAGTAAATATAAAATTCTTTTATATATCCATATACAGCAGTATCTCGGTAGACGAACGTCCCGTCTCGCCTTAAGAATTTTCGCCTTAAGAATAAAAATTTTGAAAGAAATTTGCATTGGAATACGAAGTATTTTCGGCATACGAGCTAACAAACCGAGCCGAGCCGAGCGGCAAATAAGCTGTGCATATGCCAAGAAAGCCATGCGTCGTGTACAAGATTTAGTGAAGACATAGCACCATGGGTTCCTAAGAATGCTAGCAAGACCGATAGCAAGAAGAAAAGGTAACCACTTTCAGCTGGTCCCAAGAGGAATCATAAATTAAGGTTAAGTTAAGGTTGAGGTTTAATGCCAATTTGTTTCATATTTTACTTCATTTACATGTCGTTTCTAATTGTTTTGACTGTTCCAGCCGGACTTCTGACATATTACAATCCACCACACTCCAGACTTCTGGAAGTTCCCAGAATATCAAAATCTACAAAAGGCGGTAGAGCGTTCTCATATTTAGCTCCTAAGCTTTGGAATAGCCTTCCAGACAGTGTTCGGGGCTCAGACACAGTCTGCCAGTTTAAAAGTAGACTCAAGACACATCTCTTTAATCTGGCATACACATAATTCATTCCATAACCTCGTACTCCAGTACATATAATATCCTGAACGGTATCTACGCCAATTCTTTTCCACCTGTTCTTTCTTTCTCTACCCATCCCGATGCACCTGGAGATTGTGCCAGCTCCAGTAGATAGAGGCCAACCCTGCGAGGATCTTGAGGCAGCCAGAGAAGAACGTCCTCCAGCTGGATTCTGCTTCATGATGGTTTGGATCTACACATGCTTCTCCTGAGCTCCCAGTGATCCAGACCCCCCCTCTGCACCTGCGGACTCATCCCTGTGCTGAACTGGACACTTCACAATAAGACAACCTCTGTTATACTGAACTTCCAGCAGCCTAACACACATGAGGTAATTATATGATTCCTGCTATCCGTTATCACCCAAATGTGGATGGGTTCCCTGTTGAGTCTGGTTCCTCTCGAGGTTTCTTCCTACTGCCATCTCAGGGAGATTTTCCTTGCCACCGTCGCCGACACCCTTGGCTTGTTCATCAGGGACAATCTCATTACTATCTAAACGCATTCTTTCTCACTCATACATACTTACATAAAATTTATTTTCATTTTGGGAAGCTGCTTTGAGACAACGACCATTGTTAAAAGTGCTATATAAATAAAATTTAATTGAATCAAATTGTTATGTGCAAAAATATGTCTATAGGGTTTGAAATTGGGACTACAGGTCATATTTTTGGATGGCTGGAACGGATTATCTGCATTTACATTATTTCCTATTGAAAAAAGCGTTTCGCAATACAAGTTTTTCGCCTGAGATTAAATTTGTATGCCGAGGTACTGCTGTATATATGAATCTAACAAACCTCCTCCGAACTAGATGATATTCCAACGACGCCTGCTGGATATCATGCTACATTATGAAGCAGTTATCTACTATCTGATACATGTTTTGTGATCTACACTACATGTCCACCGTAGGCATTAAGACACACACTTTGCGGTTTGTGAACCTCCGGCTCGGGCCTGCTCTTAACTGCGATGACCTCATCTCTATTACCTCTTCCCTTTTATAACAGCCGCAGGACTGAAATGACTACCCTGCAGATTAAATACACTACAGGGAATTAAATTAGATTGAGCTGAGATCACATGATAGGGTTTCGAGCTCTTCACTGTCCAAGAGGAAGCGAACTCTGCTCTTTGTTTATTACATACAACATCCTTCCTTCCTTCCTGTTGCTTGCTCAGAATATGCCTAGTGCTTTCAGATTCAGGTATTTATTCAATCTGAGAAATAAAGGGATTTTCTAAAAGGGTGTGGATGGAAAACAAGTGAAACCGTTTAAAAGGTAATAAGAAGGGATGGCATGTGAAGAAAGTACTTATTCATTTAAAGGTTAGCTCCTGGCCTGCATGACACACGTCTGGCTCATGTGCAGAGACAGTTTGCACATTTTACCCAGTCTACACTCTCGGATGTTTTCTTAACCACAGGCTTGTCGGATTCTTGAACCTGATTGGTCAATCTTTTCCACAATCTTTTGTTTAGCGCTTTCAACAGCGGTTATTGTCGCAATGGAGCTTTACAGAATCGAAAGAAAATAATGGAAATTAGTAGACTAACTAGATAGTCCCAAATTACTGGTTTAGGATAAAGTGCTCGTTCTAAAACATTTCATTTGCAAAGATATATACACCCTACATATTATATATACACACATACACACCCATACACACTTATCTTCTATATAGGGTTGCAAGGGCATAAAACCTATTCCCTAAAAACAGATGTACTGTGGCATGCACCTAATTGGAAATGTTGACAATCTATCGGATGGAACACACACACACACACACACACACACACACACACACACACACACACACATACACACACACACCTAATCTGCATGTCTTTGGATTGTGGGAGGAAACTGGAGTCCCAAGCACGAGGAGAACATGCAAAATCCACACACGCAGACCAGAGGCGGAAATCAAACCCACAACCCTGGTGGTGCAATGCCTGTGCTGTGAGTCAAATGCTGAGAGTTGTGGGTTGAATCTGGCCAGTTTTGGTTTCTTTGCCTGCCAGGCCCTGTGGGCATGTGGACTGTAGCGCACTGGTGTAGTGTTCTGGTGTGGTGTCTTTCTATCGTGGACAGTATTGACGCTTTCTGCTGAATTGTGCTAAATTGGCTTTTCTGATGGATCAGACTGGACGGGCTGGCTTTTGCTGGTGAGCCTTGGAGGCCCATCAATCCTGTCATCAGTTAACTGGTATATAATTGATAATCAATATTAATTTGTTAACGTGTTAATGTTTTAGCTGATCGCTTGATATATTAGGGACGGGACGATTAACCAGTTCGCATCAGGATGCAATTTTGGAAAGGAACCAATTATCACATGTTTGCATTAATAAAATCGAAGGTATTCAATATTTAGGTGCATTTATTTAAAATGAGACAAAGCCATATATATTATTGATATTTTGATATATTTTTAGCAGCACTGTGATCTATATAGATTTTTTTTTTTTTATTTCTCCTAAATTAGATCTACGTTACACTGTTTACTTAACACTGAGCACAACAAACATGGCAGCGGCTGAGTGTACGATCTTAACTTAGCTTTGCAACACTACAGGTTTTATAAGAGAGATGGGAAGCTTGACAAGTCCGTTGCAATTTACAAAATGTGCCATGCCGCTGTAAAGTACACACCAGTACAATTCACCTTATAACTCACCTGAAGCGGCGACGCGGTGTGGCGTCTGCCAAGGAGCAAACTACGGCATGTTATTTCCATGTGCCGCAGACTAACAGCTCCGCTCTTTGTTGATAACTGACGCCATAGCCTTCTTTATTTGTATGCTACTGTCACGACTGTTTATATCATCACTGTGAGACTGGTGTTTGTTTACATGCTAATACTAGTTTGCATTTTTTCCATTTGTAAGTAGGTATGAAAGACATGTTTGTGAAAAGTACAGAAAATGTGATAAAAAGGCCAGGTTGTGAAAAGTGGTCATTTTATTTGGTTGGAAAATATGCAAACTCTTCCAATCACATCAGATCACACTGAATTGCACTGTATTGATTCAGATCGTGCTGACTGGTACTGCATCGTTATTGGGGTGTGAATTATATAATATCGCATTGTTAAATGCTGCATATGTGACTTAAATGTATTGTAACGCTGACTGCCTATCAGAGATGCCCATCCATGTAGCACATTAGGGATGGGAATCACCAGGGACCTACCAATACGATATTATAACGATACCTAGTTGTCGATTCGATTTGTATTGCAATTCTGCATACAAATACCAATTCAATTTTTCTTCCAGATTTTATTAAAATTCTAAATAAACCTAGTAAATTATGTGATCCTGGCACACAGGGTGCTCGACTGCTTGCCAATGTGTGAATAGTTTAGAGTGCACCACCTGCAGGGTTGTAGGGAAATGAACATTTTACCTCTTTGAATGCAAATTAAACATTTATTTAAAAAGAAATCAGTTTTAAAGTCAGTCTGGTCATTTCTTAAAGAAAAGGGGTTGGGTTATTTAACATTTTGTTATTTTGTTACAATTATAAATAAACTTAGCAAAAAAAATTACTCCAACCACAAAAGATGCGGTGTTGCCTTCTAATGTGTGAATACACTCCCTGACTTATGAACGTTCCAGGAGCACGTTCCTAAGTCGGGTTTGTTCTTAAGTCTGACAAAGTGAGCCTTATACACCTTTGATACAAATATACAATGTAAAGTGTTCTGCATCCGTCCTCTTTCCGCACACTGCCATCATTTGGCCAAAAACTGTAAGAGCACGAAAGCCTTTTTAAACATGCCTAACAATTACTTAAGTACTTAACATGCTTAACAAGCACACACATACAATATACCAGATTTTAGACATTTTATACATTCACTTACACACTGAAAATATTGTATATAATTGAAAACATTGGTATCTGGTGCACTGAAGTCTATTTTTTGTAAAATACACGTGAGATACTTCCGTGATTTGTTCGCGTGATTTGATCTGTTCATAACTGTGGAAAGTTCGCAAGTCGGGGAATTACTGTGGTTTAGAATGCACCACCTGTAGGATTATAAAGGAACTACAACTCAAAATCAAACATATACAAGTTTAAAATGAACTTTAAATAAATCGATTTTGGAGTCAGTGTGGCGATACACGGGCTGCCACAAAAAAGGAATCACGATACGCCACTGAATCGATTTTCTCCCCATCTTAATGATGATTTTTAACTGATACTGAAAAGAATCAATGTATTTTATAGTGCTGTGCGCTAGTGGTCAGAGAATTGTGAAGACTGCATGGAACCATAACCATATGCCTGAATGGCAATCCGCAATTTAATTCAAATAAAAAACATTCTCTGAAATAATAATAATAATAATAATAATAATAATAATAATAATAATGTACTTGTAGTCAAATTTACTGGTTAAGACTTTTTTCGACTGCTTTGGCAACCGAGACATAAATTGCGATATGAAGAGAATTTAAATAGATTATTTTACATCCATTAAAAATGCATTCCTATGGAAACGTCAAACTGTACACCTGAAAATCTCTGTAAAAAATGATGTAAGTGCGTGATCTTTTCTTGGACCAGCAGTATGTTCTATTTATTAGTTGTTTTTGCTCTGGATTGCGTAAGCTCTACGCATGTAACTTTTACAAACTGGCCATTTTCAAACAGCAGGGTATGCCAGGATACATATACAGTATATAGAGATTCTATATGTATTAAACATGCTTGTGACAATAAGAATGGCCCGGCACAGTGACTATTTATGCACGCACACACGCCACCCACAGAGACACAAACACACTTGTATGTGTATACTGAACACCTCCACCTACACACAATATTTACAGAGCAACAGTGCTCTCGGATTATAATCTCTTTTTCTCTTTCCCACTCTTACACACACACACACACCTGTTTGATCTGCATATCTTTGTAGGCCTGTAATAACATGCCATCATAAGTACAGCTTTGGCAGCATGTGATTGTGTGTGGTGTGTGTGGTGTGTGTGGTGTGTGTGGTGTGTGTGTGTGTGTGTGTGTGTGTGATATCGGGTTTCCCTTTGAAGGTAATATAACGTGACATTTGCGGTGGAGAATGAAGTGGCCTGAATCCATATGCAGTTATTGCCACATGCACACACACACACACACACACACACACACACACACACACACACACACACATATGCACACATGAACACACACTCATTTTCTCCATGGATACGTACACAATCTGTCACTTTTCATGCCACACCTCCTCTGCTGGCTCACTGACATCATCCAAATATTAAGACACATAAACAATATCAGGATTTCCTAAAACAGCTCTCATGCATACACTGTGCTTTAAAAGAAAAGAATAAATACAATACAAGAGTCACTTACAGTAATATATTACAGCTGGAGATGCATTAATAGCATGTTTTTTCAATAACTACATGATACCTGATACAGTAAACACACCGAGCTACCGATGCCGCGCTACGTGAAATCAGAGCTATGACGCTCGTGAGGTTCACGTGTCCTGTACAGGGGTTAAAGTGAAAATGATTCTAACGTCCATGAGTGAACAGGCGCCTCAAGGGGAACAGAAACCACTATGAAAAAATACGAAATTCCTCCTGGTGCATCTCATGTCCTTTACAACAAGTTACGTACTGTGTTTATGTCTGTGCTGTATCGGTCAGCATCGCAAACACCTTCAAGACATATTATACACATACATGAAACTCTTTCAGGTTAAAAAAAACAAAAGTAGTGATACCTTCAATTGTATTTGCCATGAGGTGTTGCTCAGGGGGAATTTTGAATTCCTTAAATCTCTTACACAGCTACTCTACTGGACATTTCCAGGTAGAGAAAATATATTGAGTGCACAAAAGAAAAGGGTACCGGCTCTAGAACCAAGGAAATGGATTGAAAAAAAAAAGAAGGATCGGCTCTATTTCAATTATGTTTAGTCTGATCCAACAGCATATCAATCGAAACTCTGAGGCCAATACCAATCAAAGATGATTTCCCAAATGACCCTTCAGTAAAAAAAACACCTTTCCGTGTGGTGAAATGTGTGAAATATGTAATAAATAAATAAATGAATAAATACATAAATACAGGTATGACCCAAATGAGAAGGGAAGCTACACTTTTGGACCATTTTCTTAGAGGGCAAATGTAAATCCATCCATTCATATTCTAAACTGCTTGCAACCATCTAGGAACCTCTGTGGTCCAACCTGGGGCCGTGGAGGCCAGTGGTGATTATCGCTGTATTTAGTCCCATTTTTAAGACTGTGGTAGGACCAAGGATTTGGGACCACCAGTCAGACGAATCTGCATGTCTTTGGAATGTGGGAGGAAACCGGAGAACCTGGAGGAAACCCACCAAGCATGGGGAGAACATGCAAACTCGAGGAGGCAATTGAAGTTTTGAGGGGGAGGGGATAATGGGGCTGGAGCCTCTCCCAGGAGACTTGGGGCATGAGGTGGGGTGGACAGGGTGCCAATCCATCACAGGGCGCACAGACACACGCCAGTTAGTCTAATCTGCCTGTCTTTGGACTGTAGGAGGAAACCGGAGTACCCGGAGTAAACCCACCAACCACATGCGATCAAACCCTCGACCCTGGAGGTGCGAGACCACAATGCAGTTAAGGATAATGTTCATCCATGATTAAATACCCATCAACAAAGCATTCAGCTTAGAATCGGATCATATTAGTGAGGATATGTGATCAGATCCCGAGTTTGAAGCTGTAACCCTGACCTTGACCTTTCCGTAACCTATCGGATTTCCATAAACACACTCACTGCAAAACCGTAGCAAAGTCATCACACAGGGTTTGTTTTGTTTTTTTCCCCCACAAATCACTCACCTGCGGTCTGCCGTGCGGGTACATGGTGATCTGCGCGCGCTGCTGCTGCTCAGCCGAAGCGTCCGAGAAAACCGGAAACGCTCGTGCGCTCCAAATGGCGCGTGCGTCACGCGCGTTCCTCGAAAGCACGGGGGGGGGGATACAAAACAACAAACAAACAAAACAAACAACCAAAAAAAAAAAAAACCGACGTTCCAGTAGTTGGCGGTTGGTGGTGGTGTCAGTATCAGAGTCGGTTACGCGCCGCCTCGCGGTGTGCGTGCGCGAGTGGCGCTCTGTCCGTGCCGTGCGTCCGTATCCTCACTGCGTGCGTGCGTGCGCTCCGTGTCTCAGCCGCTCGTGCTATGAAAACGTAAACATCACTGACCTGCACGCGCACCGCCACCACCCACACTCTCTCACACACGGTGGTGGGGAAAAAAAAGTGCTGGAAATGTAACTACAATAAAGACGCAGGAGGAAAAGAGAGAGAGAGAGAGAGAGAGAGTGAAAGAGAGGTGTGTGTGTGTGTATATATCTGCTGATCACTTAGTATAGAGGGAGAGAGAAACAGCAGGTCAGCAGATGATCCACTCGGCTTCCCAGCAGCAGACCCCGGGCTGCATTATTGCGCCTGTATGCTTGACATTAACTTGGCGAAGAGCGAGATCTGCTTTTAAGGTCGACTGCTCCTGTTCCTCCTTGATCTCTTTCTAAGCACAGCGTCACGAGCATGAAGCCGCAAAAGCAACACGTATACACAACCCTTTTCACGTGTCACCCACCCCACTGTATCCCCTTATAAAAACTCGACACCTAAAAATACCAGTTTTTCTACGTACAATACGCGACCTTAACACGCCACCCCTTCGTCACCCCGATCAGTCTCACAGACGCATCCTGATTGGCTACACCGAAACACGTTCCGACCAATAAGAGCACCAGGAACCCACGTTGGTTCATGACACGCTCACATCCAGAACCAATTATAACCACCAGCTTACAGACGCTGACCCGCTTCTGCTATGGACTTGTGGGTAATGAAGTGCTCGAGTTTGTAGTTTGAAGCACGAAGCGTGAGTGTGAATATTTATGAACGTGGGAGAGGAGGGCTGGTGGGCTCAGCTCACAGAGTTGCTGAATAAGCTAAACTCCTTTTTCATGTCCCATCACGAAGATATAACAAGCCACAGCAAGACGTGTATTATGTGGATTAATTTGCTTTCTTTTTTAATGTGGTTTTCATTACAAAACCGTGCTTATCAAAATCATGGGTGTGACACAGATAACTAGGCCCGGTATAGTGTTTCCAGCTGCATGAAATATACTAAGTGATCTCAAATACTGCAAATAAAATCAAAAAGCAATTACATATATCTACGAAAAATCTTATAACTATCATACTATACTCTATAAATATACGGGTAAATTTTTTTATTTAATCACAAGCTCTAATCAATCCTCTATTAAGAGGCTTAAAGGCAGATACACACAGGATTTTCTTTTCAAGCGCTTTAAGTACATAATGTTCTGCTAGGTTCATAATGGGATTACTTAATATATAACAAATATCAAACGCTGTATAGAAACCCCAAAACACACATCGTCCTGTGTACATTGGGAGCTGTGCAACTGCTGCTATTTTGACCATGTGCGTTACCAGGTCTGTTATTTCATCATGGACAGCAAGTTAGAACAAAAATCGAACATGAAGTCTGCCAAGAACTCAGAACCGTCGGCGTGCCGTTGGTGACCCGTCCTTCATGTCGAGGATCATTACCGGTGACCCTGAGACGAAGCAACAGTCTTCACAGTGGAAGAGCCCATCATCTCCACGACAGAAAAAGGCGAGGCAGGTCTGCAGCTCGAGCAAGTGCATACTCATCGTCTTTTTCGGAATTCGTGGCATTTTGCTTCGAGAATCCTTCCATAGGGGCCAGACAGTCAATAACGAATTCTACTGCCAGGATTTCAGGCGTCTGAAGAAGGACGTACGTCAAACAAAGCTTTTACAAACAAAGCTTGTAAACAGAGCTAATCTAAACTTTTTGATACTGCCTTGTGTGTGTGTGCGCATGTGTTCATACATATATATATATATATGACGGGCCCAAAAACAGGCCCAAAAACAGGGTTCAGATTGAACATAATACTGCATATTGCTGCCATAATTTAATTTAAGTTTTATTACAACTGTTAAAGTGCGTATACTTTTTTTGCCTCTCTATATACAGTATATTCTAGAACAATACTGTAGTGAATGGAGCTAAGAAATAACACATATGTAATTAGGAGCGTGAATAATTAGTTAATAAGTAATTCATGCCTTCAGAATTGTTTTACAATGTAAAGACCATGGAATTAGAAGGGGTGTCCAAACTTTTGACTGGTAGTGTGTATAGATAGATAGATAGATAGATAGATAGATAGATAGATAGATAGATAGATAGATAGATAGGTTTATTATTGATGGTGCATCTGGTCTTTTAAATAAAAAAATATCCACTTTAATTATTTGTTAAGAGCATATATTTTCTTTGAAAGCCCTGCTCGCCCAGCGTACATATTTTATTCATACTGTATATCTGAGTTTCTGCTAATGCAATCACTAGTGGAAATGTAATGTAATATTGCATTCATTATACTGAAACACTGCTGTAGTGTCAATAAAATTCATGCCTTGTGTATAATTGCCAAACGTCTCAGTAAAGCAAAAATAAAAAAATAGCTGAAAGTCAGTATTTTGTACTTAGTCATTAAAATGGGATTTTACGGCGCTGCTTTTTCCTGATTGCCGAACACTAATAACTCAAAGACTTATTTATAGTTAACAGAGTTTACTGTTGCTTAGAAGTAGCTTTGGATTGACAAATTAACAATCCCACAAATGACAAATTAAAACCTGTGGCTCTTTTATGCGGCTGCATTTTGCTGCTATGGTTTGAGTCTGTGTGTGTCCCCTTACAGGAAATGCTAACTTTAAAACAATATAAAAGTCTTTTGTCTGATTAGCTTTATGGTTTCTTCCACGATGATTCCCCGCCCATCTACTTATTCAGCTCCAATGATTTGTAAAATCAATTCTAAATATCTAAGATTGTGTTGATAATTTTACATAAATTAAATCAAAAATATAGTTCAAAGATGATTGGGGCCAAGCACCTATGCCATCGCCACCTGTGCACACCACACAACCTGAACCTCTAAAAAGCAACGGGTGCTGGAAAAAAAAAAGCATCACACCATGTCACTCAGAGTGATGTCACACAATATGAAGGGTCACTCAGTTAGTTATTAGCCAGATTTTGGCACCAGTTTAAGGCATCGTAACGGCTGAATCATTTAAGATATCAAAAATCCCTTCGCAATTTTGCATCATCAATGTCTTGAGATCATATTGGCCCAGTTTGATGTTGATTGATTAAGCCCTCTAGTAGGAGTATATAAAAATCCATTGGGTGTGTTTAAAGCACCGGATTTTAGAGAAAAAAAATCTTTAAAAGAACAAGCGGGTTCTTCAGAGATTATGATAAGTGAGTAAGTAAGTAATTAATTAAGTAAGTAATTCTTATCACTATGGCTCTAATCACAGTATATGACAACCTAGGGATGAGGCCCTAACAAAAGAAAATACTTTAAGCCTCATCTCAAATCTACAATGGACACAGTTGGACAGTTGTGTTTTCAGGGTAATTGCATATAGAGTATATAGATGCAGTAGATTTGAGATGAGGTTGAAATATACAAACACTGGAGTATTGCTTAAACCCAACAGCAATTTTGTGATGTCAAATTTACATTAACTCTAAATTACTTTGAATGGTTCCAAGCAGCCTTAGCTCAGTGATTCAGCTGTTTGAGACAGTCCAAGGTAATGTTTTTTTTTTTTTTTTTTTTTTTGCAGAAGCACTCCAGCCATGTGTTAGATGAAAACAATCTGTTATCATTTACAGCCTGGGATTCAGAGCTTGTTCATAAGCATGAAGGACATATGCTGGGCTAAGCTGGCAAGAAGATGCAGAGGTGTTCCAGATCCAGCTGTGCAAAATATTTCAGCCTTAGGGTCATGAGGGCGCTCATTTATTATGAGTGATTATTTGTAAGAGGGCGAAAAACAGAAATATGTCTCTTTTAGCTGATAATAAAGATTTTCCGTGTAATTTCCTTGTGGTTTTGGCACTTTAGCTACTAGACTGTTTTTGAAATCATTGAATGCAACTGTTTAATAGGTTTTTGTGGGACTGCAATTTGCTGGAGTGATACAGGATGCTCTGGGAAAGGAAACCCTCAGAAAGGAAGCTTTTCACTCTGACATATAACAGCAATTTAAAAGATGTTTGTGATTTTCTGAGGAGTCTAGCTTTAGGGCCAGCGACAGCGCCTGCACAAGATTTGGTTGAAAATGAATTTTATGTATATCATTGAGTCAGGGGAATAAAAATAGTCACAAACATGGTATTACTAAGCTGTTGCAAGCCCTGGAAATCTCCCTAGTTAGAGCTGTTCATGTCAGACAGTCTGGAGAATCGAGTGTGATATCAAAATAGATCAGACAACAAAACCTCCAGAGTTCGGGTATGAAAATTACACAAAATGAGAGTGACTGGACATGCGAATTTGGTTCAGAACACTTTTTTAAAGGCAGCTACCTAGCGATGTTACCCAGCGGCTGACCACCATGGAAGAGCATTAGAAA
>JAAGKR010004166.1:1828-41828 GCA_011419295.1 Clarias macrocephalus
AGAGAGAGAGAGAGTGTGTGTGTGTGTAAGAGAGAGAGAGAGTGTGTGTGTGTGTGTGTGTGAGAGAGAGAGAGAGAGAGAGAGAGAGTGTGTGTTTGTGTGTGTGTAAGAGAGAGAGAGAGAGAGAGTGTGTGAGAGAGAGAGAGAGAGAGAGTGTGTGTTTGTGTGTGTGTAAGAGAGAGAGAGAGAGTGTGTGTTTGTGTGTGTGTGTGTAAGAGAGAGAGAGAGAGTGTGTGTTTGTGTGTGTGTGTGTAAAGAGAGAGAGAGAGTGTGTGTGTGTGTGTGTGTGTGTGTGTGTGTGTGTGTAAGAGAGAGAGAGAGTGTGTGTGTGTGTGTTAGCTGCCTAACCCTGAGTGTGAGACTGGGAGTATTTCAGGCTGAGTCATGTTGTTTCCTGGCCGTTATTGTGACCCATCAGGACACCGACATCCTTCACTTCTCTCGTCACACATCTCAACACTTTACAGCATTAAACCCCGCGTTTCGTCTCAAATCTCAATTTAAAAGCGTCTCTCTTCAGTAATAACACTAGTCATCGTTAGCACTGTTGTTACCTCAGGCAGTGAGTTAGCTAGCACGCGCTTTCAAACGCGCTCTGTAATAATATAAAACTTATCCACACACACGTAACGTCAAAACATACGTGCCTCTTAAAGACTGTTAAAGCGATTAAACTTGGTTTTATAAAGTGTTCGCGCTTAAAACGTCAATAAAACTCGATACGCGATAATAACGCTTAGCTAACTTACTTAGCCATGCTAATTTCTGCATCTGTCAGACTGTGTCGATTCCAAAGAAAATGAGTCGATTCCAAAAAAAAAGATTCAATTACATGATTCCAGGTTTGAAGAAAAGAATCGATTCACTGCTCGACTGGTTCCGATTCAAGAGAGTCGATTCCGTGTCGCCTATCATTTCTTCTAGTGCTCATTCAGTTCTAGTATATATGAGTAATTTCATTTATCAAATTGTTTCCTTGAAAAACTCATCTGTATTTAGAAACATTTTAAATCTACAATTAAGAGTCGATTCCATGTAGCTTGATTTTGTCTCATGTTCTCACTCAACTTATTAGTGTTAATTTTTAGCAGTGTAAAAATACTGCACCAAATTTGTGCTTATTAAATGTATACAATTATTATTATATCTACTAGTGTAAGGATCATGTCCTTTGCATATTATTTGTCCAAAAAATATATATATAGTATAGTAAAAGACTTAAAGTCCCCATCCCCATGTTTGTGCACAATTTGCAAGATTAATCTCCTGTTATTGTCCTAAATAAACTAGTTAATTATAATACACATCATTACAGCTATAATGATAACATGGGTTTATTTAAAGGTTATCAATAAAATCCAGTCAACTGGAAACATTTTAATCACGTAATCTGAGCACTCAAATCACTCATGATCAATCATATTTCATTATATTTACACTGAGGTAGGATTAACTTTCATTGAGTTTCTTCAAAATTAAACTCGGAAGTATATTTCTGGTAAATAAATATAACCGCTTTACTTTACATAACACTTCAACACAGAAAATTATTACTCTCTCAGGTATGTTTACTATTACTATTATTATTATTGGAATAGCATGAAACTGAAATATCCAGAAACTGTTCATAATAAAATATTATTGCAACCGAATTTAAATAATATGGAATAGAAATGAATAAAAATTCTAATTAATAAAAAAAACGTTAACAGATCTTCCGAGTTGAGAAATTAGTTATTAATTGCAGTTTACAATTACACTTTGCACATTCTGTGTAATTTATATATTTCCATTTTAAATCCATTTTATTTTGTAACTTTGCATATTCCAAACTAAACTTTGTTAATTTTTTTTATTTTATTTGTTTAAAAGGACATTTTATATTTAGTTTAATTATGTTCTTATATCTCTATTACATTATTAATAAAATAATTAACAGTATTGTTTTACACCCCCCATGTTTGTACTTATATTTGCAGAACAGTATATCACATACTCCAACTTTTTTTTATTTACTTTTTTATTGGAAATTCTATCTTTGCATGTTCTATCTGTATTTATTCTATAGTAAATTTTTTTAGAAATTAATAAAGATTCAATTCTACATTTCCCCCACCACTCATATATTGTATATTCCAACCAGATTTCTTTTACAATTTTTATATAAATTGTATTATTATTGTTACTATTATTATTAGTAGTAGTAGTATGTATTTGTATTAATTTTGTATAGTATCTTAATTGTATTCCCAGGTGCATTGTTTTTAAATAATTAATAAAGACTCGATTCTACGATATCCCCCCCGCCCCCAATCACTCATTTTGTGCACAATTTGCTAATCTGTATATTTTATATTACAAACTTAATTTATTTATTTTTCTTATTGTACCGTAAATTAAAATCTTTAGTTGCATTCTCTAGTGCTATTTTCCCCCTTAATTAACAACACACTCTGTATGGTTGTGTATGCGGCAAATAACGTTATAATTTTTATTATGATTATTAATTAGTATAAACATTTATTTAGTAAGAGTATTGTCAGCAAAACAATGCAGTAAAATACTTATTTTGCCCGTTTTCTTTTTGTTTGTTGAATCTAAAACCGAATCAGTTTCCTCTACATTATATAGCACACGGAATCGACTCGGAATCAGAATCACAGTCGGAATCGAACAGTTATGCGTACTGTATTACATATCTTAAAGGACTCGAATCAGAATCGGTTCGGATTTCAGACTCGGAGTCGACTCTTACAGCAGTCGGTAACACTGAAAGGTGTTCAACATGAAATGCACCAAAATACACAGACAATCCTAACCTATTCATTTTTACTTTATACAAGTGGTTGTAGTAACCTTTAAATTTTATCCCCACGATCAATTCTAGATTGCTAGGCAGAAAATAATAATATAAACGTCATAAAAGCGAGCTATTGCCTACAATGTCATGCCCGGTTGCTAACCCTCAGACAACGCATATGAAAGCAGATATCCGAACAGCCTCTATCTTAAGCATTAATTCAGTGAAAAAATGATTATATTTTATTTACCTGTTACTCGTTGGTGTCCATCCCTCGCGTTGAGCCGAGCAGCAGCAGAGAGCTCGCCTGCTCCGGGGTTAACACTCCGAGGCTAACGCCAACCGCACATAGAGAACGCTACGCTAGCGGGATTAGCTTGCCGGCTAACAGGCTAGCGATGAATCCTCGCGCGCTGTGCTCTTCACGTAACGTCAGGCATAAGACTAAAATCCGACGCTGTTCCTTAACAATGCGCTTCACAAACACGCCTCTGAGCCCGAACACTATTAATCCTCCCTGTCACGAGTGTAAACCGTGTCTACTCCGCTAACCCTGAGCTAACAGCACAGGCTAACACCCTTTCACTGCTGCTGTGTTTTGTTGTTGTCGTCGACCTTGACGTCATTGTATACCGCAGTGCATTCTGGGAAGGAGTACACTCAGAGGCCACCTCATAAGCTAAGGCCAGTTGACAGTCATCTTATCATTTACTGGTATATTTCTGTTAGGTTTGCTTATATTATAGGACTTCTATTTACCTGTGGATGGTTATTTGAATAATTAAATAATATAATACCAGAATCTTGTACTTTCATACTTTTCGTATTGTACTTGTCATTTTTTTTTATTTAATAATGAAATAATGAAATAAAATAAAATAAACAGTTCACAATGATCAACATGTCAGGAGTGTTTTATTCCTCTTATACAGCAGCATGTTGCAGGTTTTTGTTAGACAACGCAAGACACAACTTCCCTTTTGTCCCTTTTACAATGATGAGACTAGTTTATTCCTGTTATCACTTATGTTACAGCAGCTGCAAACAGTCGTTTCCTCACCAGGCTTTATTCTCTCTCTCTCTCTCTCCTGATAAACATGAGGATTTTTAATAATTAATAAAAAGTCAATTCTACATTTTTTTTTTTGCAAAACTGTATATACCAAACTGAAGGTTCAGCATTTAGTTCATTGTATTCTCTAGTACATAATTTTTTTTAAACACCCACTTTTACAGTATCTTTCCCCCAACACTCATAGTTGTGCACAATTGACGTTTAGCAGACATCCTTACCCAGAGCAGCTAACATTTTTATCTCATTACACATCTGAGCAGTTGAGGGCTAAGAGCCTCACTGCCCAATAAGGCCCGACTTGGTGGTCATGGGATTTGAACCTGGGACCTTCCGAGCTGTAGTCCAATGCCTTAACCACTGAGCTACCCCTATATATAAATATATTTATTTACTTATTTATTTATTGGAAATTCTATCATTAGTATAATTGTATTATCTAGTGCAGTTTTTATTTTTCAATAATTAATAAAGAGTCAATTTTACATTATTGTTTTTTCCCTACCACTCATGCACAATTTGTAAAACTTTATATTGTATACTCCAACCTACACATACATACAAAAACTCTAACTGGATATTGAAATCTTTAGTTTAATTGCATTTTCTAGTGCTGTTTGTTTATTTTATAATTTATTTATTTAATGGTAATGGTTTGTTTTTTTTATACTGAAATCTTTCTATTCTATTCTTTCGGGTTGCATAAGAATTTTTACTGCACATCATACTGTGCACGTCACCTTGCCTTCCCGCCAGGTTGTTGTTCTGAATCACCAGATTCTGAATCAATAGTAAAAAAAAAAATAATAATAATAATAATAAGTGTTTTGCAATGACCGTACCAGTCTGAATTAAAGACACGTTTTATCTCTTCGTTAAGGGCTAATTATAATTGATTGTAATAAAACTTTAATGGCATATCACTTTCAACAGTGGGCATTGTGGCAAGGCAGCTTCGTCCACAAGACTCCACATGGAGTTTCATATTTAGGGGCATAATTAACAAACCAGAGGAGATATTGGTAGACGAAAGCCAGAGGAAAACCCCTGGGAGAAACCCTGAGTGGAACCCATTATTTGGTAGGTGACACTGGATACACGGGATCCTACGCATGACAAAACATTACCAAAAAGTGCCCTATAGGCTCCTTTACAGCAGGATGAAGTGCCCTATAGGGTGCTCCTTAAACAGGGAAAGCAAGATGAGGTGCCCCACAGGGTGCCCTTACAGTAGAGAGAGAGTGAGATAAAGTGTCCTAATCACTGGCCACTAAATAAATAAATAAATAAATAAATAAATAAGCCCTCTAGGGTGCCATGATAGATGAGAAGACGTGGTGGGGTCCTATAGCGTGCCTGTACGTGTGAGAAAAAATGATGAAGTGCCCTCTAGTGATATAGCATGTAATGCAGTGCCCTACAGGCTCCCGTGCATGCATGGTAAACTGCACTTTGGGGTGGTCTTTCAGTGGGAAAAAAGTGCAAGGAAACATGATTAATTTCTGTATAGGGTGTATTTTCACCAACACTCCAACACATTGCTCAAATGGGTAGGCTTACACTGGATTATCTATGAGTTCCTTATAAGGTAGCTCTACATGCACGAAAACATGATGTAGTGCCCTCAAGGGTGCCGTCACAGTAAATACAACATGATCAAGTGCCCTATAGCCAACCCTTCAGATTAAAGAAAGGGATTTTATGCCCTATGAGGTGCTACAACATGTGAGAAAACATGGCAAAAACCATATGGGATGCCCGAAGTGTGAAAATGACATGAAGCGGTGCCCCCTAGGCCACCTTTCCAGTGATGACGTGGCTTATAAGATTTCATAAAATGTAAGAAAATGTCTATGGTGTTCATACAGTGAAGATTATGTGAAGCATTGCAACTAGGGCTCCTCTATGCGCACAGAAACAAGACACGATGCCCTAGAGGGTGCCAATCAATGCAGTGCCCCATAGGGTTTTCTTAATTGTGAGAAAATGAGATCAAATGTCCGCTAGGTGCTTGTACATTTTTTGTTTTTCAACCTTCAGTGTAGACCTCTAGGGCATTTTGTAGTTCTAAGACTGATGTAATTCATCTATATCCTTTTTTTTCTTGTTCTTTGCCTACTTAAAATATAAAACACAAACTTTTAACAATATACTGTGTATATACAGTGGGATGTGTAAGTTTGGGCAGCCTTGTTAATCTTCATGATTTTCCTGTATAAATCGTTAGTTGTTACGATAAAAAAATTCAGTTAAATACATCATATAGAAGACACATACAGTGATAT
The DNA here is from genome assembly GCA_011419295.1 of Clarias macrocephalus. NCBI lineage: Eukaryota > Metazoa > Chordata > Actinopteri > Siluriformes > Clariidae > Clarias > Clarias macrocephalus. Next base: position 7,986 of record JAAGKR010004166.1, read on the forward strand.
TGATAATATATATATTGCCATACTGTTATCTATTTTCCACCTAATTCAATTCAATGACTCGTATTTCCTGAAACACGTTGCGCTCGAGTCCTGCGTTCCTAGAGTACCTTTGTGAATTTTGCCGGCCCGACCCCTAAGTCGTCAGTGAAGGTTAGCATGCCGAGCGATCCTTGTTGTGTATTATTTAGACCGGACAACAGTCATCTGATCCTCGGACCAGCTGCTCAATTCCCACTGTGGAAACACTCAGTAGGGTTCCCTTATCTAAACAGAGACGGGAGGCCATCACGTGACAGACCTACAGACCGGCTGGATACCCGGACCCCTGCTGCGTACGAGGACGGCTTGTTGTCCTCACAGGCTTTCTTTAGATGCGAGCCTCTGCGGGAAGTTCCAGAAACTGCCCTGATCGCACGTGGTGCTGCTCTGATGTCATAGCAACAGAGGGGGTTACGCTGTTTGGGTTCTTTGTAGCGTGACAAGAGAGGGTATGCCTGTTTAAAGATTTGGCTTAATGAACAGTTGAGCTTCAGGTTTTGATATATTTCAGTTTAAGAACCCCTGGCCCCACCTCGTAATTAGCACTAATTAGCATATGCTACTGGGTATTTTAAAAGGAGTTTGCTATTCACAAGCAATTCCTTATGCATTCTGGGAAGTATAATGTAACGTGTAATGTGAGGTGGCAGGTTTTATATCTTGATCTAAAAGGAAGTAATTTTTATCTGATGAATGTTGTTGTTGTATTAATGATGCTAGCAGACAACAGCCCCCCCCCCCCCACCTCCCACAGCAGTGTGCTACATACAGTACAGTAGCATTCATACTGAAACCTGATTGGCAGTTGTACTGTACATTAGGATTCCCATCAGTGCTTGAACCTGACTGTCGCCTGAACCTCAAAGGAATGTAGAGAAACCGCTTCAGTGGCAGTTTTTACACCGTTGGTCTGCTCGGCGATTTCTCCCGAAAGCATTTTATCATAAACTTGAAGCTCGTTTGCATTCCACGTCTGTCCTCTGGGAGGGAAATTAATTTTGTAGGCGCACCAAGTGACAGACCGTGTTGTTGCACTATGTGACCAGACTGCACAAAACCCCACCATCTAGACCCACCGCCAGTGGAGCATAAGTACATTTATATTCATTCGAGTGTGACAAACTACAATCCAAGCAAAGAGCTGCCAGTTAAGGGTTTTTGCTCAACCTCAGCAACCTAACACTGAACACTATCACAGTCATATGTAAAAGTTAGTATCTCCCTTTTTTACTCACTCACTCACTCACTCACTCACTCACTCACTCATCATCTATACCGCTTAACTCTGTATTCAGGGTCACGGGGGCCCTGGAGTCTATCCCAGGAGACTTAGGGCACAAGGCGGGGTAGACCCTGGACAGGGTGCCAATCCATCGCAGGGCACACACTCACACGCTCATTCACACACTACGGGCGATTTGGGAACGCCAATTAGGCTAATCTGCATGTCTTTGGACTGTGGGAGGAAACCGGAGTACCCGGAGGAAACCCACCAAGCACGGGGAGAACATGCAAACTCCCGCTCTTTTAATTCTATGTATTTGTTTGGTGTAAAAACCAACAAAAATCATCTGATCGTAGCGTGTCTGTGTATCAAGCAAATACAGCCTCGACATATAACTTTCACTTTGTCATTATTTATTTGAAAAATAAAATGAAGCTAAAAAGAAAAAATTAAATAAAAAAATCATGTGGGCAATACTAGTGTCTGAGATGTAGCTCTTGTTTGTTTGTTAATGTATTTCTCTGAGCATTGCACGGTCTGAATGTGGAGTGAATGCTCTGGGACGTCCACTCCTGTGAAGACTGGCAACTTTCTCGAAGACTTTTCATTTGTGAATAATCTTTCTCAAGAACCTCTGATTTATTCGAAAATGGCTTTATACTTCTTACCAGATTGATATGCAGCAACAATTAATTCTTCAAGACCATTGTTTATGTCTTTCCCTCTTGCATCGTGTTCACACACACCTGAGTGCTCCAGACCAGCAAACTGCCAAAAGACCTGCTGATGATCAGTTAATCAAGAGCTGATGATTAGTAACACCTGGCTGCAACGTATCCTCTCCTGTAGAAGCTGTAAGGGGGGTACTTAGCATGCCATGGCATATGTTTATTATCTTTTCAGCTTCATTTTTAATTCCACAGTGAATATTGTTATATGTTGTTCGTCTGAGGGTGTATTTGTCTAATACTAAGAGCCGCTACGATCAGACAATTTTTATTAGGTTTTTACCCAAACAACATGGGATTAAAAGAGGGGGCACTAACTTTTACACATGACTGTAAGTATGGAGCAAAATACTTGTTGAGGAAGGAAAAGTAATTGTTATATATTTTTTACTTTTGTGTCACTATTACTATCCTACGGTGGCCGAGAAGTGCAAAACACATTAACAAAACGAAAACAAAATAACAAATTAAAAACCGCAATAACAAAACCAAAACCAAAATAACAAGACCCAAAACAAAATAAAACTTTCAAAAACAAAATAACAAGACCCAAAACAAAATGAAACATTCAAAAACAAAATAAAACATTCAAAAACAAAATAACAAGACCCAAAACAAAATAAAACATTCAAAAACAAAATAACAAGACCCAAAACAAAATGAAACATTCAAAAACAAAATAACAAGACCCAAAACAAAATAAAACATTCAAAAACAAAATAACAAGACCCAAAACAAAATAACAAGACCCAAAACAAAATAAAACATTCAAAAACAAAATAACAAGACCCAAAACAAAATGAAACATTCAAAAACAAAATAACAAGACCCAAAACAAAATAAAACTTTCAAAAACAAAATAACAAGACCCAAAACAAAATAAAACATTCAAAAACAAAATAATAAGGCCCAAAACAAAATAACAAAACCCAAAACAAATTTTTTATTTTGTTTTGAGTTTTGTTAATTTGTTTTCGATTTTGCTATTTTGATTTTTAGATTGTTCTTTTGTTTTTGTTTTTGATATTTTGATTTAGAATGTTATTTTGTTTTGGGTTTTGTTATTTTGTCTTAGAATGTTATTTTGTTTTCAGTTTTGTTAATTTGTTTCGCACTTCACGGCCACCGTACTATCCACCCTCTTCTACATATATACATAATCACATAGGCGTCTGTGATCTACAGCAGCTAATTTTTCTGTTGCATCATCAGGATGTGAACCTCACATCATAAGTTTAATCAGTTTCTAGTTACATTTGATGCGCAAAACAAAAAGTTTGGTAAAGCTAAAAACAGTCGTGTACATTCCAGCGTCTGTTTTTAAATAAATACAGTGGAAAATCCATGTTTGTCACTAAGACGAGAGACTCCTTAGAAGAAACGCTATGCTATGCATTTGAACAAGTAGAGTAGACCAAACCTAGAGATGTAAAACGGCAGCCCGACCTCATTCCGCCACATGGGTGAAAGTGTGAATGAATGAATACGATATAAAAAAATATCGTCATGGTAAGATGAAGTTACGCAAACAATCAGTTTGAGGGACAATTTTACATGGTCTCAAAAGCTATTAAAAAACTGCTCATGCACTACATAGACTCTGGGAATTAAATATGCGCCAGCAAATAAACAACATGTTTGTTACCTTTTACAGATTCTGACCCAATTAACTCAAAAAATTTAACTTCAGTATCAGACCGATAAAGATAAAGATATCGACCGATATCTTTCTCATCTCCTCCCACAACATTCAATTGTAATTCATCTAAAATTGGCTCGAGAGCACTAACTCAAATTGACACAGTCGTTTCATATTAAAAAAAAGAAAAAAAGAAAAACATATTCACATTAGAAGACTTTTTAATAAATACTGATCCTGAGGTAATTTGCTGTTCGGGAGGAGATCCCCTAAAGGGCGATGAAATATTCATGGCAGATCTGTATGTCGAGGAAATTTCCTTTCCAGCGGGGTGATACTGGTTTATTTAGTGTGAGGTATCATATGAATTATACAATTTCTCATTTACTGAGGCAAAGGGTGTCAATCTTTGAAATATTTTCTTTTGGGGGGGACAAAAAAGATTCCTAAGAATGTATTTGCATGGCGATCCTTTTATGAAATATTAAACCAATAAATATTTCTCTGTTCGGCGGCAGGATGGCTCAGTGGTTAGCACCGTGGCCTTGCACCTACAGGTCCTGGGCTCGATTCCTGCGTCTGGTCTGTGTGCATGGAATTTGCATGTTCTCCCTGTGCTTGGTGGGTTTCCTCCAACAGTCCAGAGACATGCAGATCAGGCTAATTGCCCATAGTGTGTGAATGTCTTACAAAATGTGAATAAATACAGCGGTCACCATTAGCCTCCACGGTCCCTAGTTGGACTACCAAGGTTCCTGGATGGATGATAGTCCTGGTGATTGCTGGGTAAAACGCTGTTCAGAAATCTGTCCTACTCAATTGGGTTGAGATCTGGTGATCTAAGGGCCTCAGGTAAGGTCCTAGCATAAGGGACATATAAGGAAATATACCTGCTGTCAACCGGCGGTGCCACAAGCGCATTCGTTTACCTACTTGCCTTTGTGTTACCAGAGAATTCCAGTAGGGGGCATACCAGAGAATTTAATCAGACAGTTTTGCATAAAGCACACGCACTGTGGCATTTGCAAATATATTTCCACCTTGAGATTTACGTCACATTCCTGTGAACGGATGGTTCAGTATATTCAGGACCACACCAGCTCCAAGGACAGTGGAGTGGCTTATAGATAGTGGGGCCAACGAACGGTGGCATAAATAAATAAATAAATAGGGGTAGCATAATAGATTTTAAACAGCCCCAATTCTTAATCATATCTATGTTGTACTATACAGTGAATACTCCATATTTAGAGAAAGAAGTCCACCATCTTGACTAACCTGTCAGTTCCAATTGTCCTGGGATTCTCACTGTTTCATCGAGATCTCCTCTTTAATTCGTGGTACTCCATTGGCATTATCTTCGTCTTCCTGCTCTGACGATCACCAACTATAACCCTAGCATCCTCTTTTCTTCACAGCATCCGTCGTTATTCCCTTAGACACCACTTATCTCACAAGCCATTCCTCGTGCCAAATGCCATGTGATTATGTAGATTTGATCTCTTGTTTTCGTTCCAGTATCCGTTGCTGGTCCGGAGGACGGGTCGCTCGTTTTGGATCTCGGTTCCTCTTCCTTTTTCATCCCTTCTCAGGGAGGTTATTCTTGTCCTAATTACACCATGTCTACTGTAAACACAATGGAGCTGAAATGATTTGCATAGTGTTGAAGTTTCTATTTCATCTCTGCTAACCAACAGCGAGAAAAGAAACCAGGGCCAAGAGGAACTCACCTCAGGACCTTTTGATGAAAATTCAAACTACTGTCAAAGTAGGATCCTATTCAGCCGTTGCTGATGACGTCAACCTCCCAGCGGGTCAGTCTGTCTTGAGACAATGGAATCCCCCCCTGTGTTTTTCCTCCATGGCAGATAAACAGTCGGTCTGATCATCAGATGGCCTCCGGCCAGTCCAAGTAATCAAATGTTCTGCGGGCTCATCGTCACTGAAGGCTGCAAGGTCAAGCAACTGACTCATGAATCTGGGCGATAAGACCTTTGGGACAGATTCCAGATTAAAACACAAGGTCAGCCCAGAGATATCTGGCCACGAATGAAAGGCAAGCTTATCACTGGAGCGTGTATCTCTTTAACCATTTTAGCTGAAGCGACCGCTGATATGAACCAGTCACATACTGTAGGTGCACATCTCACACTGCGCATATGAAAAGGCAGCATCTTTAGGACCCAGGTCAATCCTTTCAATAGGGAAACAGCTTGAATAGTTGTTTTACCTGAGGTACGTACATTTTCCATCACTTCCTAGAGCCTTGAAAAGACCAGCAGAGGAGCTACTGCATATAATTGATATCCAATGAACGATATTCTGAATGTAAAATATCTCATATGGGGTGCCAAATGATTGAGGTGTACCAGAGGTCATGAGGGTGTGGGACTGGGTTTGAGACCAAGGTTTGTTCGAGAAAGCCATGTCCTTGTGGGAACTTAAACTTGAAACCAGCTTACGATGATCTAAAGGTGCCAAAAAAAAAAAAAATCAAATGTACTGACCTTGACAGCCATAGACGGCACCTCTCTCATAACTTGTCACCTTTCAGTGGTGGTAGGAGTTGCTTTCTAGGATCCCACGTAATGGTTGAGACCAATGTTCATTCAAGACAGACACGTCCTACTGTATGTGGGAATTCAAACTTGAAACCAGTTTGCAATGATCTTAAAGGTGGCAAACAAACCAAATTGACTCCTTGGCCACACTTGCCTCATGATTCCAAAACCCAAGTCCTCTTGTCTATGGATATTTACTAAACAAGTGTGAAAAGATTTAGGACCAAGCAAGACATGGTTTATTTGCATACATCATGTAGGACTTGCTTTACACTTAACGACAAGCAGAAACCACGTTAGCAAAGAGTTGTGTGTCCTGGTCAAGGTTGGGCAAGTTGTCAATCATCTTTCTTACAAAAGGATTACCTGCGCCAGTGCTCCAATACCTGCGCCAGTGATACAATATCGTGAGGTCCTCAACGGTCATCTTTGGTTCATCGGGAATTTAGCATTTGAGCAATCAACTAATTCCTAGCACTTGCTAGAATGGCCATTACAAATTGCACCATCCAACACATCTCAACCCACCACCATCTCTAGGCTTCCAAAGCCAACCTTTCTACTTAAGATGGCAACTCTGATATCTACAGTATTACAAAAATTGTGTCTTGCTTAGCTCCTTGTAAGGCCTCGGCGTATACTGTATAGGCGCTTCTGTATACCTGCTCCACATACCAGAATCGAATTTTTTTCCCCCATCTGTATGTTAAACTCTTCAACTGTAACTCAATATCCTCACGCATAAGACCTTGAAATGAAGTTTCTACTGTATCTGTTAATATCGAGTTCATGTCACAAATATATAAGTTATTTTGTATGAAGTTGTATTTGACGATAAGGTTAAAATGGTATAAAGCGATATCATAAGCTGTCAAATCAAAAGTTTTAAAACAATCCACCGTTTTGAGATGAAAAGTCTCTCCAGACTGCAAGTGTAATGTTTTATCATTTCATCCTCTTTTTTTGTTTTCATTTGCATTTTTTCAGCTGTCTGTTGTGTTGTGCAATAAATCATAAATAGAGAGAGAGAGAGAGAGAGAGAGAGAGAGAGAGAGAGAGAAAGAAAAAGGGAGGAAACAGAGAGATGCTCTAAGAGCAGCTGGTGAACTGGAAGCTCTGTGCCAAAAGGAAAACCCTGCCGATTGTATATTTCCCCCTCTCGCCCAAGGAGCTGTCCATCCTATAGCCAAGTGCCAAAGGGACCATCTGTTAGGATAAAAAGGACGTGAAAATAGAGGCTGACACACACACACACACACACACACACACACACACACACACACACACACACACACACACATACACAGTAGTAAATTATTTTCTAAAATAAGTTACAAAAAATATATATTATTTGCATGAAACCTTTGTGAAACCCCTGAATTACACTATATGGCCAAAAGGATGTGGACATCAGACCTCTACAGCCTTCTACATTTCTCCACCAGCATTTTCCAGAGTGTCTTTGCATGCTATGGCATTAAGCTTTCCCTTGACTGCAAATAAAAGTCCCAAATCTCTTCCAGCATGTTCACAAAACGAGCTCCATGGAGACACAGTCCTGACAGACTTCAACCCCACTGGTGACCTCTACTCAACTGTTGGGATGAAATCAGCTTGACCCCATTCCAGATCCCCATAGCCGTGTCCCGAACTCTAGTCGAAGGCCTTCCCAGAAGATTGGAGAACATTTAGCAGAAACTAAATGTCCAACAAGCTGGTCAGGTGCCCACAAGGATACACTATGCCATTTCCTCTAAAACAGACATACAAAAAACAAACAGTACCATGAAGATGATGGAAATCCTGGAAATCCCAACACTATTCATCACTCTGAGAACACCAAACCTTAACGTGGAGCATGGTGGTGGTAGCATCACACTGTGTGAATGAACTGGAAGACTAGAGCCCATCCTAGGGTAATCCTACAAGGAAAGTTCTCTGCCAAAGACTTTATTGCAGAGCCTGCCAGTCCAGCCCAGACCTCATTCCAATTATGTAGCAAAACTTTTTTTGTTTTGTTTTTTTAAATGCTGTTTACCAGTGGCCTCTATCCAATTTGACAGAGCTTGAGCAATTTTGCCAAGAATAATGGGCAACAATATCAGGATCCAGATGTGCAATGCTGATTGAGACATATCTCTGAAGACATGCAGCTGAAATCGCAGCCAAATGTGGTTCTACCAACTGGTGACCCGGGGGGGGGGGGGGGGGGATTAGTATTTATGCAAGTCACACAAGTTGTAAATGTGGAAATGTGCAATGTGGAAATGTTCACAGGATTGTAAGGACACTCATTTGGATGGAGGACAGACAGACAGACAGACAGACAGACAGACCACGCCTTATGTCTGGAAAAAAACAACACATTGTGTATTTGAGGGCAAATTCATTATTAAGATGCAGTTCACGTTCATCGCATACAAGGCACTGAATGTTCTGGTTCTGAACTCCTCCAGGAATAACATGCTGGAACTTCACCAGCAGATGGAAACCAAATTCTTTTCAAAAAGCCCTTAAGTGCTTCTCTCCACGGCCACAAGAGGCGCTGTTTCCCACTTTATGTGATGTATATGGGATTAGGTGCAGAATTTGGTTGACTCTGAGACTGTACAACATGGCAGGTGTGTGTGTGTGTGTGTGTGTGTGTGTGTGTGTGTGTGTGGAATAAGGGGAGAATGAAAACCTTCAGTTGTAAAATACTGATCTTTGGTGAGTTAATTTATCTTATTATTGTTTTAAGCTATATTTATTCATTATATTAATTAATTCATCTATATTAATGTTTTTACAAGCTTCACATTAAAATTAGTTTCTTTTCCCACAAGTTACACAAGTCATTCATTTTCACCGTATTTTTTTCCACATGTGATTTTTCCCCCCACACATTTTAGTTTTCACATGATTTTCATATCATTTCTTTATGTTGATGTAATTTTTCCAATGATCTGTTCATTTTCCATGTATTTTTGTCACACAATTAATTGATGTTCAGATGAGTTTTTCTTTACACAATTTGCCTGTTTTTACATAATTCGTCTTACACGTAGTTTCTTTATTTTGCTATGATTTCTACTTTTTAGTCATTGGTGATTTTCACACAGTTTATTCACTTTCACTCAGGACTTTTGTTACGCATGATTATTTTTTTTCACATTTGATTGTTGACATCTTTTAATTAATTTACACATATAAATGTGTTTATGTTCAAATTCTTTTTCCATGATTTTTTCCATGCACTATTTGAGCAATTTGTTTATTGAACACATATTTTTTTATTGTTTTTTATTGTTTTCTTTTATTGTTCATGTCATTTTTACATAGTTTTATTTTTTACGTGAATTTAATATATGCCTTTTTGGGGGTCACAATTAAATTATTTTCTAATGTGATTTCCATATATATGGTGTATATATTATGAAATGCCCTCCATAATTATTGGCACCCCTGGTTAAAATGTGTTCAAAGCCTTAAAATGAATTCAGTTTTTATTGCAGAAGCATATTGTCACACTGAAAATTGTAGAAAAATATAACGTGAATATAAAGTGAATTTTAACAATTCCTAGAAAATAAATGTAATTGAAGTATTTCTGTCATTTCTATATTCGTTTACAAACTTGATCAGAGTATCTAGGAACATTTAATTAGTAATTTATCACTTCCTGCTCCCCTGGGGTATAAATATGACGTGACACAGAGGCCATTTCTCTTATCCACTCTTCAACATGGGAAGGACAAAGGAAAACACATCATTCAAGTAAGGCAGATGTGTGTCGACCTTCACAAGTCAGGCAACGGGTACAAGAAAATATCCACCGGCCTGCACCTGCCCATATCTACTGTGAGAGGAATCAGTAAGAAGTTTACAAAAACTGGAACAGTAGTAAACAAATCTGGACGAGGACGCACGTTTATTTTGCCTCCACGCACAGTGAGGAGGATGGAAAGAGAAATAAAAAAATTCTCCAAACCTCACTGTTAAAGAACTGTAACAAACGATAGCGTCTTGGGGTCACAAAGTCTCCACAACAACCATCAGACGCCATCTACATGCCAACAAGCTCTTTGGGAGGCAGGCAAGGAAAAAACCTTTTCTCAGTCACAATCATAAACGCAAACGTTTGGAGTTTGCTAAGCGGTACTGGGGCTTCAACTGGGACCGAGTTCGGCATCATGGATGCTTTGAAATACCAGGACATTTTAAAGCAGAATCTGGTGGCCTCTGCCCGAAAGCGGAAGATGGGTCGTCACTGGGTCTTTCAGCAAGATAATGACCCAAAACATGTGGCCAAATCTACACAGAAATGGTTCAGCACACACAGAATCAAGCTCCTCCCATGGCCATCTCAGTCCCCAGACCTCAACCCCACTGAAAACCTGTGGAGTGAGCTGAAGAGGAGAGCGCAGAGGAGAGGAGCGATGGATGATTTAGAGACATTGGGCAAAGAGGACCAGTCGAAGATCCCTCTGTCTGTGTTCTCTAATCTTGTGAAACATTATAGGAGAAGATTAGGTGCTGTTTTGTTGGCAAAAGGGGGTTGTACAGAGTATTAAACATCAGGGGTGCTAATAATTGTGGAACCCATGATTTGATGTAAAAGAATTATTTCTTAATGTGGGATTTTTTTTTTCACTGAATAAATGCACTTGAATTAAAGGTTGAAATGTCCTCCTTTTTTCCATTGTGGTCCTACGTTATTTAGAACAAAACTGAATTTTTTTAGAAGCTAAAGATCACATTTTAACCAGGGGTGCCAATAATTATGGAGGGCACTGTATGTGTGTGTGTGTGTGTATATATATATATATATATATATATATATAAAGCTTCCTACTTTTGACGTGAGGTGAGAAGCGAGTCGCAGTGCTGATGCAGTGAGTAAGTCAGAAAAGCTGAAAAGGTGGAATTGTACAGTGTGAAAGTGGGCCAGCACTTGCATTGTCTTATCGCTTAATGAATAAAGTTTAATGAGTTTTTATCCTCACTCTGTTAAAGAGGGCAGCTGAACACTCTGATCAAGGCGTCTACGCTAGCACAGTTATAGATGGAGAGAGAAACTGGGCAAAAGGAGGCGGGTTTTGTTTCATCATTGAGACGATGATTCAGCAGTTTTTGATGTAAATAATCAGAACAGATTTTTGATGAAAATTTGGCCATGAAAGTTTTTAATGAAAGTCTACGTGTAACTTTAAAATACCTCAAACATTTTAAAGATGTTGATGATATGCTTAGCGCTTCTAGGCTCATTTGTCGGTTAGCGTTGTTGTTTTTTCTTTGGGATGTCTGATGTCACAGTTTACGTTTGCCAATGTTACTGCTAGCATGATTACAATAGTTATTAATACTGTCAAATATATATTATTAGTGACAACTGTCAGGATTTGCAAAAAGTCACAGTTTTTAGGAACATTGCCATGGCATTGTGAATTTAAACATGCAAGAAGTTCATACTGCTTTAACAGCGAGTCAGTAAGCTACAGTACAACCCTGTACACAGCTGGAACTAAACTGACGCTGCGAATTTTAAGGAAGTTACCCAAAATGTATTTTTTTCCCCTTCACATGATTTTTATATAATGTCATTTTTTAATAAAATGTGATTTTTTTTCCATTGCCTGTTTTTTTTTACCACCCCCCCCTCCACATTTATATATATATTTTAAACAATACATTCTTCACAATTCATTCATTTTCAGCGGATTTTTGTCACGCACCATCTTTTCCCACATGTAATTTCTTTCGACACACATTTTAGTTTTCATATGATTTGTTTATGTTGATGTGATTTGTTTGGAAGCTTTCATTTCTGTACACCCCTGTAGTAATGTAAGCACCTGAAATGGAATTGTCCCTGTGAATTTTAAGGAAGTTATCCAAACTCGGTGCGCTATAGCCCCGGCCCTCCTCGTTAATTTGTCAAGTGGCCACTCCAAGTCTTCACCGCAGAGATTTATTCCTCTCAACCTTCAGTTGAAGGAAGTTGTAATCAGTGCCTGTTAAGGAAAAAAAAAAAAAACTTCCTTCCTTCCTTCCTTCCTTTCTGTGCACGGCTGAGTGATGAAGCACACAGAGCTGTTAGAGAAAGCAGCCAATTCAGATTGCGATCACGTAAACACTTATCACAGGAAAAGAAAAGAAAAGCACTTATTCGTATCAAACACAGAGACCGGGTTAAAAAAAAAACAACAATCATTTGATATTGTCGCTTTATTGCATCTTAGCTCATTTGCATATAAGGAAAAAAAATCTCATTCTTTCATTAGTCTTTGGTCCTGAAATTACTGCTGCGGTAAAGAAATAATACATTTTGCGACAACAATCTTTCTGTAGTGACTTAAAAGCATTCTTCTGCTTGCCTTCTAAATATGTCTGTGCTAGAAATGTGCTTTACAGGCAGTGTGTGATGGACATCTTATGGAAGGAGTCTCCAGTGTCAGCTGCGAGAGTCTGAGAGGTTTGTTCCTGATGCAGTCATTTCAGTGGTTTAAAGTATGACATGTTCAAGTGGAAACTGTGTAACGCTGCCATCAAAGCCTGGATCCACAACATGCTGACTAAATGCTAAGTGTGTGTGTGTGTGTGTATAAGAAAGCGAGAGAGAGGGAAGAAGAGGGAGAGAAATCCGACACACGGTTGCATAATAACATGGCAAACGTGATGAGCCTGATCCCCGACGACCAATCGCGTGACACCCTCCCCCATCCATCCCTTCCACCCCTCCTACCCTCCCCTGCCTTCCATCCCTCTATCCATCCATCCAGCAACTACGCGCTCCGTGACGTCACCGCGCGCGCGGAGGTGGGCACGCTGGGCGGACCCAAAGCAAGCAAAAAAAAAAAAACACAAAAAGGAAAGAGAGAGAGATAAAGAGAGAGAGAGAGAGAAAGAGAGAGAGAGAAAGGCTTTATGAGGGTTTCTGAGTTCTTCAGCGCACAAACGCCGCAGTCCGTGGACCCGCGCGCGCTGTGCGGCTCGACCGGAGAAACAAAGTAACAGATTTTGGTAACAAAAGAGATTAAAAAAAAAAAAAAAAACCCCGCACGAGGATCAAAGGCGTGTCCGGGTGTGCGGTGGGCGAGGCGACACAAGGACAATCCGCGGCAGAGCAGAGCAGAAATCGGGTGTGTGTGTGTGTGCGCGCGCGCGGGGGGAATGAACAATGCCCAGGTTCGGGTAATATGAAGCGCGGATCGTTGCAGGCGGAGACCGAGCGTTGATGCATCAGAGCACCGCAGCGTACAGCGCCGTTCCAGCCACAAATCCTCCCCGTTATTTCTCACAACAACCGAGCACGTTAGCCTAGTCCTCCTCCTCCTCCTCCTGCTGCTGCTGCTGCGCGTGATGAATTACCAGTCCAGCGTCCCGGTCTCGGGCATCTCGCCGCCGTCGCAGCCGGCCATGCCCGCCCCGGGTGCGGTCCCAGCTCCGGTCCCGGTCCCCGTCCCGCAACCCATGGCGTCTCAGTTCGGTTCCGGATCATCGGGCAGCTCCGGGCCGGGCCAGTTCGGCTCGGGGACGGCGTCGGGCCCCGCGGCTCAGTCCGGCGCTTCGGGCTCGCAGTTCGTCCTGTCGAACTCCGCGGCGATCCGCGCCGAGATCCACCGCTTCGAGTCCGTGCACCCGAACATCTACGCCATCTACGACCTGATCGAGCGCATCGACGACCTCGCGCTGCAGAACCAGATCCGCGAGCACGTCATCTCCATCGAAGGTAAGCCGGTGATCACGCGACCGCCGCATCGCCACGCCACCGCGATTAGTTCATTCATCAATTAGCGGATTGGTTCATTTGTTGATTTATTCATTCATCCACCATCTCTGTGCACCAAAACACCGCTCAGACACACTCTGATGACACGCGTGTGTCTGTGATTAATCACTGACGCGCTCGAGTATCGCGATATTTATTTACTCTGACCATAAAAAAAATAAAAAACCAGACGGTGAACGATGCAGGACTTCCCATCTGCACAACGGAATGAAACCCGTGAACACCAAACCACGTGATCCTGTTCGGCCTCGGACCCAATACTGTCATGGAAACGATAAAATCGCACACATTCCCCGTCCTACACACAACACACACTCTGGACTCGAGACCCGATCCTGATGCGAGGCCAACATCCTCCCCGCAGTCCTGCGTTCACACTAGTGAGCGACAAAGCCAACCTACTTTAACTTTTTTAAACGTACATATGTTTTCCGTTATGTTTCTCCATTGTGTGCGAACTAAGCAAAGCGAAAAACCTGTGATGTTCGTAGAGCCTACATCTGTTCAAGAGGTTTAATGTTGCGAAGAAAGCTAAAGTTAGCTAGAGATCGTTGGTGAGTTTATATTGCGAGCGCTTTTTTAGTCTGCCAATGAAGCTAGCTTAAAACTTTAAACCAAAACCAACCAAATATTCATACTCTAGTAGGTATAGATTTGTTACTATTGCTACGAAAAAAAGCTTAACCACACCCACGTTGTTGCCGGATGTTAACGGTCGCACACATCTTTTCGGGGACAAAATGCCAGATGGGCACCTGGTGTGTGTTTTTGTTTTACTGAAAAATTAGCTATTTGTAGCTACTTGTAGTTTATTAGCAAAGCAAGGAAACGTGACCAGCTACGTACACTCAGCACATACACTTTTCTTCTTAATGTCTCCAGACACATTTCACAGCAGGTCATTCATGATGCGATACAATAAAACAGGAATTACTTAGAAAGTAACGGACTGGAGAAATTTGATCGTGTAAAACGATACAATGACGATTGTTAAAAGCGCTATACAAATAAAATTGATTTGAATTGAACTGAAGAAACATCGGAACGCGTGGGTCAAAGGATTGGTCCGAGGAATCGTTTTAGCAGGAACTACAGATTTATTTAGTGTGGAGGAAATCCCGATTCAAGCTCCGCATGTACAAAACGAAGACTTTGTCACACAATGAAGGTAGAACCAGTGCATCACTGAACACACTGAACACATGGTATAAAACATGTCGGTGGTAGAGATCCGCACCCAGGTCCCTGCCGTACTTCATCATGCAGAATGAGGACCATATACTAGTCATGATTTAGTCAGTATTTAATCCTAACTTTTATAACCGGAGAGCCATGATGACGTTTCCGTGTTTTGTTGCCTGTAGCGTAGGGACGGGACTCACAGGGACCTCCCCATACAATATTATCGTGATATTATAGTGTGATTTTCTAGGTATCATGAATTATTCCAATTCAGTACGGTGTAAATAGTGTGGCGTGCGCCACCTGTAGGTTCATAGAGGAACTGCGATATTTCACCACCTCAAATGCGAACATAGACGAACAGAAAATAGTTTAAAATATACATTTTGGAGTCAGTTTGGCGGTACATGAATTGCCACACGAAAGAATCACACTACATCATTGAGTTTTTTTTCTTTTCTTCTGTAGTGTAGTGTACGGTGGACATGGAGGAGTGCTGACTTGTGTTTGAGAATCACCTTTTTTCATCGTACATCCCGTACGGTCTCACAGTCGTGTTCCTTCACTGTACTTGTTTATTGATTAGCGTTCTAGGCTGCATTGTGACTGTTTTGTTTTGGCGCCTTGGGGCTGGTCAGCGGAGAGCACGTGGAGAGGGTGTGAAGTGGACAGTTTCTTCCAAAATAGGTAAAAAAAAAAAATAATAATAAAAATGCAGGTTATTTAGTAACACGGAATGGAGGGAAGGAAAGTTTTGTGAGGATGCTGTAAAGGCTGAGGGATTATGCAGAATTACTCTCATCAATCTTCCACAGCTAATTGTTTTCCAATAACATCACACCCAACACACACACACACACACACACACACACACACACACACACACACTACTCCCAGAAGCGGAAAGGAATTGCAGGCTCATGTTCTTCCATCCATTTTAGTTAGGGTAGATGTTGACGCTCCAGCAGCAGTGAGCAGATCTTCCCTGACCAGCCTTCTT
Source organism: Clarias macrocephalus (assembly GCA_011419295.1). Classification (NCBI taxonomy): domain Eukaryota; kingdom Metazoa; phylum Chordata; class Actinopteri; order Siluriformes; family Clariidae; genus Clarias; species Clarias macrocephalus. The sequence goes on from JAAGKR010004166.1 coordinate 24,131, forward strand.
CTCTGTCTCGAACTTGAGTCGCGAACGATTTGCCGCCTTCTGACCAATCAGGTTTGAGAATACTGAGGGAGTAAATCCTAATGACGCACTCGAGGTCTTTATTCCTCGCGTCTGAAGAGCAGGAGGTTTGTAAAGGGATTGTTTAGACTACACACGACCTTTGTGCCATTTTTGTTCATGATACAACACGCACGCATCCGACTGCCGTTCAAGTGGCACTTGATCTAATTCGGCTCCCGTTTATCCCTCGACGGACTGGAAATCGGTAACGTTCGTGTCAACGCTGTTATTCTTCTAATCCTCATACTTAAGGTCGGGAATTCTGGGGCAGATGATCAACAACACTCTGGTGGTGTGATCAAGCAGGGTTCCTGACGCCGCGCCAAGGCCGATCATTTCAGGCATTTTTTTTTCTTTCTTTAAAACGCTCTAAAGACATAGTACACGTGATATGGCGCCATTTTTATCTGTTTATACTTGTATTCCTTGTTGTCGGTGCCAAAATCCATTGTGAGGGAAAGTGGTTATGCAACAAAGGGTTAATTTACATATATTAATCTGTGCATATTTTTCATTCCATTGTGTAGCTCAAGGCTTGTACGGTAGACGCACAAGATTTAAAGACAAACGTGTGTAATTGTTGATGTGGTGACGTATTCTGTTGGAAGGAGTCTCCAGTGTTAGCGCTGAAAGAGAGACAACTTTTTATATGTAACTCTACAATAGTAGCCGTGAGAGTAGCGCTTGCGTCTGGTGAGCGTCTGCATTTCTGCTGAATTTCAACGAGTATCAACTTTTACCAACCAAGGGGGAAACTCTGCCCTTTTACAAAATCGCTACTCTCATGGCTACTATTGTAGAAAACTAATCAACACCTGCTGAGAAATGAGAATCCTGACCTGAAACACGACCACTTTCAACCTAGAACTCTTTGTCCTTTTTTTTTTACATTTATCTTTTAATCAGTCTGGAGATTTTTGGTAGGTTCGATTCCCAGCTGGGGAAGGAACCGACTTCAGCCAGTGGTGCTTATGTGAGCATATGTGGTCCAAAGCCTGGAAGGGGTTGGTTGCTTCAGGAACCTAATCAAGAATCAGTTACAGATCTGATGACCCCCTTCACAAATGAGATGCAGGAATGGATTATACTTGTGTCGCTTTAAAAGCTGTTTCTGGCACCTCAAGACTCAAGGGTTGGTTGACTGACCTCAGCAGAGGATTACATCATGGTGTGTGATGGTTTATATGACAAATGGTTGAAAGGTCTGTAATGCTGATTCTCCAACAGAATCGAATATCGCAAACATTATTCCAATAAAAAATTGAATCTAGTTAATCGTAGTCATAAACTGTGATTAATCAAAGGTTTAAAACTCCCCGGGTTTTACTCGTGACGTGCTCGGAATAAAGAAATGCATGACAGGCTGGTTAGAGGAAACAGATTCATTAATGTTAAATTAAAATCTCTCAAACAAGTCCGGCGGTGCTGCAGCGGCTGGGCAGTCCGGGGGCAACCCAGCGACGACGGCGGCGCTCGAACCCGGATCCTCAGATTCTGAAAATAAACGAATAACCTAGAGCTAATAACCTTAGCCGCCTGAGCCACCGCTCTCACATTTTACATTTAATGTAGTTCTGTAAAAATAGTTCTCCTGGAAGGCGTCGCGAGCACACGGCTCCGGTTTCATCCAAACTTCCATCTAGAAGCTTTTTATAACGATCACCTGGTGATCGTTTCCTCCGTCGTCTTACTATCCGCGCAAAACGTGCCGGGTAACCGCACTGTGCTTATGGGAAGCCATCAGGGTCAAACTTGATTCATTTGCGTAAAATAAATAAATAAATAAAAATTTCTAGATTAATCACACTCGTTAATATCGACAGCCCGAGTTTAAATCCTTTTCTCTCCCAGTCCTGTCACCCTTAACGGACTCCTAGAACACTTTTTCATTTTCTAAAATACTTTTCACGCAGTGTACTCGATCTTTCCAAATTCCCATCGCTCCTCCCCTGAAGATTGGGGCGGGGCGTTCTGAGTTGTTCCTAAAACTGGATCTGCTTTGTGCCGATTGGTGCAGGTGCAGGTGCAAAATGTGCAATATGTTCTTGTTGCCATAGTAACAGCTTGTACAGCAGCCGCTTCATGTACAGCGTTCAGAAGATCCCTATTCCTGTGGAAACGATCGGACATTAACGGAAGGAGTCTCCAGTGCAAGCGGGTATCAGTGAAGCAGCAGCTTGAATTGTTTCAGGAGTAACACGGAGTGGTTTCGTGAGTAACATGACCAGCCATGTAATACCATGACGTCATTATTGCCACCGCTGGACCTCATTAGGGAATCAAGAACAGGAACGTTGATTATTATTAATTTTTTTTTTTTGTGTCACTTAGAACAAAATTTGATCTTTTTTTTTTTTTTTTTTTACATTTTCATTGTAGATGCATTTTCGGGGGGATTCCCCGCCCACAATGCCCTAAAGGTTGGCTCTTGACTCTTTCATCTTTTGTCCACACGTGCTGCAATCAGACACGGTTTCTGGAAATTCTGGAAATTTCCCCGTCGACCCGGCGTGCCCAGGTTTATTAAACGCCTCGTAGTCGATAAAGACTCCTGAACTTACCCAGCGTTTAAAGGTTATGCGCGCGTCAATAATCATTACGCTGACGATGAGCGAGACGGAGAGCTGATGAGAGACGGCGCCGGATTACACACCGTCGGAAAACGTCACCAAAAACACAAGGAACCTGAACGGCTGCGATATTAGCATGCACGCTGTTTTGTCATTAACGTCACGTTTCGCTTTGCACAACTGGACTCTCTGATCCGTTTCTCCTCCCCAGATGTGTGCACTTCTTTAATCGTTTATATTATTTGTCTAATTACATTTTTTTTTTTAATTTTCCTCGTCCTCAGATGATTTGCACATAGATTGGTTTTTGATTTAAAAACAACCACCAGCACCACCACCACCAAATGAACGAAGCTCGTGCTGCATTCTCATGTGGCTCTGAACTGCCATTTAATGCGTCAAAGTGGAGAGAGAGAGAAAAAAAAAGTCCAAAGAGAGAATCTATGCAGCACTCTTCACTGCAGCAAACCTTGTGGAGCTGGAACAGGGCGAGACGGTGGTTTTGTGTGCGTGTGTGTATGTGTATGCATGCATACACCATCACACACACACACACACACACACACACACACACACACACACACACACACACACACACACGCCCACCTGTACGCCTGGACTGCAGACTTTTGCTGCGGTTCTGCATTAAAGCTCAGTGTCTGCCTGTTGCTTAGGAACCGGAGGCTCGTAGTTTTGCTGAAGATGAGAAGAGAACAGGAATTAAAAAAACGGGGGGGAAAAAAAAAAAAGAAAAGCGAATAGAGAACACCTCGGATCTGAAGCCGTCCGTCCGGCTGTGACAAACGAATATAAACGTCCCAGTTTACACGATGGTCTCCATGATGCGTGTGTTGGAGAAACAGAACGCAAAAGCTAAGCCTGTGAGTGTGTGTGAGTGTGTGTGAGTGTGTGAGTGTGTATAAGCTGCAGATCTGATTAGCATGAAGAAATAGTTTAGCCTCCCAGAGTTTGCATAAATTCATCCATTTTTGTCAGTTTATTATAAACCCATTGTCAGGCTTTTACATCATGAATATGTAGATTAGAAACTGTACACTTTACGCTGTTTTATTATTATTATTATTATTATAGTTTTTTCCCTGTTGCCATGTCAATCTGCTAACATATGAGGTGTGTTCAGATCAATCCAGGACTTTTGATTGCGCAGAATGAGAGTAAAACCTCCCTTTATGTCTCTATCTAATCCCCCGCTACACTAATGCCCTCATCCCAGTGTGTCACTCGAGCCTGGACACCATCAGGGTAAGAGGTTTTCTCAGTACACCGGAGCCGTGATCCGTACCGGACACCCCGGCCTCCCAGGAACTCCTTTTAATGGCGTTTCCAAACATGTGTAAATGTCTCGGAGCGAGAGGTCAGGACAGTACGGGGGGCGTGGCACTGACTCCCAGCCGAGTCCCTGTAACGTGATGTCACACGTCGATTTTCGTGAAATGTTCGCACTGTTCAGATGTTTTACTGAGACTGAGAGTCTCATCGCCGAGAAATTTTCGAGTCCCAGGTTTGACTCGAACGCCCCTCGTACTAAGGTGCGTGTCGTCGTACCAGAAAAAAAGAACTGAGCGAAAAAGGTTTGCACATGTTTTATGACCTTGGAGCGGTTTGTCTACGCGTCTTGCTGGAACTTGTCTGGAAGCCACGCCCATTCGTAACATTTCGGCTGGTGCTCTGGTCTCAATTAAATTTTCATGCAATTTATATCTATAAATCTAAATCTATAAAGGGTTTTTGAATTTTAAGTATACAGCTAGGCATCAGATGATCTTAAGGATGGCCACAATTAGGCGGGGGGGAGGGGCGGGGCGGGAGAGGGGGGGGGGGGACTGGGAAAACGGAACGTCCAGGATCTGGTTTTGGAGCTTCCGTGCCACCGCGCTGCTCCTACGTCAGGGTGCGATAGACGACTCACTTTTATCCAAAAGATCAATAAAATTCACCGTGTCGATCCTAAAAAACGAAAAAACCCTCCCTTTTATTCTTGGATATAATGTAACGTCACGACTCGTACTCACTCATGGTCAGGAAACGTTCACGTACGATTCCGCGCTTAAATCAGCGAATGATTTCAAACGTGTTCCTGCTGTGCTAGAGGCGTCGGCTCGTGGTATGAATTAGCGCTCCTTTTTTTGGGGGGGGGGGGGGGATATTTGACAGCGCGTGCCTCTCCCATAAAGGGCTTTTGTTGAGATGTGTTTGGATCCCTCGTCTTGCTGTCGATCACCGCTTCGATTCACAAGTTATGCTAATGAGGACAACTCTGGGAGCTGACCTGTGACCGTAGTCGCGTTTCTGAGAAGGACAGAGTTTGAAAGGTTGCGTGGCGGGCCACACGTGAGGCGGTTCCTGCCGTCGCTTGGCGCCGCGGCGACAAGAATCTGATGTTATTCCCTGAACGAAGAAGAGAAAGCAGGCCATTGTAACAGCAAAACAAAGGCTTGCTCTCTCTTTAACTCTCTCTCACTCTCTCTAAATTCGCCCGACGGGTCGTCCTTCCCCCCTCGTCTTTAGAGAGCACGCGTGTCCTTTTTGCTTCGCCGTGGGGATTGAACGATATTAGCGCTGCTTTGAAGGTGACATTTGTCCAGCAATTAGTAGTGATGGTTAGACTAATATTACACTAATGAGACCTTTTGTGTTGTCATCCAGCAGTCATTTCCATTTCCCTTCCGAAAGATAAATAATCTTCTGTCCCTTGGCCTCGTTTATCAAGCGGCACACCGATGCATTTTGTGGAACGAGGCCTCGCTAATGCGTCAAATTATATAATTAGCCAGGAGTTACCGCAGGCGGTTTGTAATTGTTACATTTGCGCACGATTTTAATAAAGTTCGACAAAAACTTTACCGGAAAAAAATAAATCACACTGATGCCTTGAAAGAAAGTAGACTTTTAGGGAGTGGTCACGTTAATTGATTTGTCCCGTACTCGAGTAGAGTTGCGAATCCGAGTCACTCTCCGATACAGCAGGTGGCGGTATACAGCTTGTTTCTTTGTGAACTGCCAAAAAAACAAAAATAGGACCAGGGACAACGAAGTCAATCTTCACACTATGACTAATATCACTGCTGTTTTGATGAAACAAACATCACAATTCTTTCCTACTTCATTAGCTGTGACCGTGTTGGTCAGAGGACCAGATTGGCGCGCACTGATGACATCACGTTCTAAACAGTGGTCCATGTCCTTGGTCAGGTACGATTGGGTTTCGTAACCAAATTCGAGCCGCACCACGCTCGAGACCGCCTTCCAAGCAGACTTGGGCACGACGCCGACTTCGGTACGCTTCGGCTCAAAGGGGCCGGAGTCCTTAACGTGAAGTGGTTTTTATGTGGTTTTGTGGGCGTGGCTAAATGGAATTCATTTACCGCCGTGAACAGCTTGAGCGAATATGAACCTTGTTAATCTAAGACGAATTCTCGGTTCAGTGTGGAATGTAATGCGTAAATCAATAACTCACCGCGGGGTTTCACTCAAAATAGTTCCATAAATCTATGACGCAAATCTAATTTCGCTTTTGAAGACGTTTCCAAGGCATTCCAGCGTGAGGTGATCAATTAAACTACGTGCTAGGAGGGGAAGGAAAAAAAAAAACACAAACAAACCACGCCTGCTGTAGTGGTGTGATGGAGGCATCTGGAAGGTCATGCTGGAGATTTGGCGAAGGCCGAGCCAGATGACGCAATGTCTCTGAGGGAGCTGAGGGGAGAAACGCCGGATAGGCATCTGGAGCAGAGCGCCGGAGCGCGTCGTCAGGACCAGCAGGGCTGCTGAGCAACAGATGGCCAATGACATGATGAGAAGAGGTTTGGGAGAGCTCGGAGCCAAACATGCCTGGAACCCTGGATCTCCTTGGCCCGGAGACGGAGACGGACACGGACACGTTCGCGCTCTCACTCTCTCTCTCTTACTTTCACTGTATATGAATCGGACATATGGGTATCTGGCGTCGCAGATCCTACATGGAAGTCCTTCCAAATCGTAAGTCTGGATCGGAGCATTGACCATGTGACGCTTTTATCCGAAGCGGCATTGAGACGGGATGCGCGTGAGCAGTTACAGGAGTCACCGCCGGGCTTGTTCACCTCCACGCTGGAACTTGAACCCGCGACCTTCAGGACTGTAGCCCATGACCTCTCGGGCTGCCTTCTGGTTCTGATTATTGATATCTGGAAGACAGATGAATGAGGCTTCCTGTTTCCTGCTGATGGTTTGGACGTTGAGGAACGTACAGCAGCTCTTTAGATACCAGAAGCTGGAGATGTAGCGTCAAGCCGTCAAATAATTGAACCGTCGATGCCCAGTTCAAGGAAATGAAATCGAACTTCTCAGTTCTGATTAATGAACAGGGGCAGGTCATGATATATATATATTTTTTTATTCCCAAGGTTGTTGAAGTTCAGTCTTTCTGTCGGCTTTTGATTAAATACTCGCTCACCATCCTGTCCTGTACGTCTGCTACTTTTTCACCTGCGAGTTCATGTTTTCCATTTTTCTTTCTTTCTTTTTTTTCTTTTTTTTTTCTGGTAATGGGTTTTTATAAATGGAGATTAGAGCCTGTCTCGTACACCATGCGGAGAGGACTAAAATAAGATCAGTACTATTCATCCGAATGAGTTGCTGATTCATGTACCATTTAGGAATGGGGGAGGGGGATGACTGTTAAAAAAAAAAAAAAAAAAAAATTTCAGTAACCAAATATCCCATCATGACTTTTTTTTTTTTTTTTTTAATTAACAGATTTGAATGATGGACATTTAGGAAATGTCCATCATTCATACGTCTTTTTCGCTCATACGTCTTTTTCATTGCGACGCCGCTGCTTTGCTAGCAGCACGACAGCAAGCCTGGATATCGCCATGACGGCGATGCTTTTCTGAGGGAGTTTGCATCATTTCATGAGACGTGGTAGCTGTGAGAATCCTGAAGGTTGCTTCTCTCTCTCTCTGTCTCTCTCTCTCTCTGAGGAAGTTGGTGGGTGTCGAGTGAGTTTTACTTGTTTGAGTGTTTGCTCTACTACACCACACAGTATCCCACGTCGTGTTATAAAATGAGTGATGATGATGATGATGATGATGATTATGTAGCACGACATGAGCGTGGTCTGGCTTTGAGGGTTGATCCCCATCACCTCACATCACGTCGTCCGGAGGTGCCAAAACTTACACTTCAGCCACAGTATGTGTTTTCTCCAGCGTTATAGAGTGTTTTTATTTTTCCGACTGGTGTGCGGAACCGTTCAAATCTTTTGGTGATGTAACGTCACCCTCGTGCTTTCACATTACTGTTTTTTATTTATTAAATTTTTTTTTTTTAAATTTAATATTGTTTTTTTTTCCAATCTGCTAGAATTTTTTTGGTTAGCAGCAGGACACGGATCGCACCACGGTCAGGACTGAATCCCGAAGGATCCGATCTCGGACCGGTGGAAAAGCGCCGGCGGCTGAAACGTGATCACGCTGTTTACATCACCACTTCCTGTGTTTCCCGAAAGCTTGGCGGAGCAGCGTGACCCCGTGGCAAAAAGCCACCCCCTTCTTCCTTTCCCGCCTTTTTTTTTTTTCCTCCCTCCTCTTTTTTCCCCCCCTCTTCCTCTTCATCTGTTCCACACACACACGGAGGACCATGTGGTCTTACTTTGGCGCTGAAAGGCACGAGTGAGGGAGGAACAGCGGGGCCAGGGCCGCGTGCGGTTCCCATTCACCGGCTTCACTGTAATTCCTTGTGTTACGCAGGTTGATTCAAGGAAATGCTGGAACGGCGGACCGAAGAAACGAAACAAATAGGAGCTCTTTGTACGGGTAAAAGCTCCAGCACGAATATACGACCTACTGTATATTAACATTTAGCAGACGCACTTATCCAGAGCGACTTGCATTTTTATCTCCTTAAACATCTGAGCAGTTGAGGGTCTAAGGGTACTAAGGGTTTCGCTCGAGGACCCAACAGTGGTAACATGGTGGTCGTGGGATTTGAACCTGAGACCTTCTGAACTGTAGTGCAATGCCTTAACCACTGAACTACCCCTGTGCATGAACCGTCTACGCTGGGGGTTTTCTTTTTTTCCCCCTCCTCATTGATGCTATACGTTTTTTGTTGTTGTTGTTGTTAAACAAAAATTATAAGGTCTAAGGACGAGTCTAGTACTTGATTAGTCTCTCTGTATTTAACGCAATGTAGTAATAATAATAATAATAACAATTTAAATCAAATTTTATTTGTATAGCATTTTTAACAAAGGTCATTGTCACAAAGCAGCTTGAATCAAAAGAAAATTATGGAATTTATCTGGAATCTATATATATGCATAAAGAAATGCAATATTTGGAAAGATGTAGCTGCTTTGGAAAAATTGTATATGACTCTAGATGATTGGCTGCGATATTCAATATATACTCTACTTCAGTCACATTTTAAAGTGCCGCACTAATTTAAATAAAAAAAAGTCCATCCTTTTTATATTAATGGTCTAAAAGAATGCGATACGAAACAGATATTTATTTATTTATTTATTTATTAATTAAAATTTTGTCATCCCGTCACTTTCGCCTTTTATGGCATCGTTGTGGGCGTCGCAAAATGTAAATCAGCCGCGCTTTGATCTCACTCTGGCAAGCGTGTACAAAACAAAACGGACTTTTATACTCCTGACGGGGGAATCTTTCAGGCGTTTTAAAAAGAGCTAATAATTCTCACTGGCGTCATTAATAGCGAAAGATATGATTAGTGCGAGAGATTTTGTTTGTACACGTGAAAGGAAAAGGCTTTTGCATAAGCCTATTACACAAGAACCAGGGAGAAGAAGGTCATGTTGCTCGGATGCTGCGTCTCATCTCTCGCTCCTTTCACGGCTTCGTATGCAAGACGGCACGTTACATAAGGACGCTCGCTGCCAAAATTCACCCGCGTTCGTTTTTTCGACTTCTCGCCCGGACCTGGATTTTACCGTGACCAGAATCGCCCCACCCCCTCCCCCGCCGCACCCCCACGTTTGTGTTTTTCATTTTTCCGGACACCGCCACCACGTGCGGGCCTTGAATGAAAGGAAAAGCCGTGGATCTCGTTCGCGTTGATCACGGACACACGCAGTTTTTCTTCTTCCTCTCGAGTTTAAGAGAGCGGTTACTATGGCGACGTTGGTAGAGGAAGGTCATCTGGATGCCGCAGATGATGCTGGAGCTCTTTAAATGACAACACCGAGATCTGCCATCAGCTGCCTCGCTCCTGTCGTGCCACTTGGCACTTTACTCAGTCGACGCTTGTGCTCCGCGGGCCAGGTACTGATCAGCTGATGAGCTGATGTTCGTCACCCAGACGTGCGTTACAGCTCTGTGTTCATCCTGTGGTTTTGCTTAACTGCACTTGATACTTTTTTGCAGCTTTGCTTTGGTCTGAAGTTTCTCCTGTTGTGCTGAAACACAGCTGCTGAGCTTTTGTACAAAGCTGCTGAGGTGGTGGTGACCTTCTTATTTAAAAAAAAAATAAATAAATAAAATGTCCACGTGTTGGTTTTTCAAGCCCGTGAGTTAATAGGTCACGGCCAAGAGACAATACAGTGAGTGAAAATCTATTGAAGGTTTGAGATGTTACATAAAAGCCTCATAGATGTCATGTGGTGACTACGAGATGATTTACTGATCCACAAAATAAAAGATAGAGGCCACATGATGCTGAGATAACATACTAGAGCCATGAGAGAATATAAAGTAGCTACATGTATATCATATGGTGGCTATGAGATAATACTGAGATCATGAGATAATATACTGAGGCTATAAGAGTATATATAAAAGCCATGTACCATGCAGCATATTATGGCCATGAGATGATATTGAAGCTACAGTATGAGATACTACACTGAGGTTATGAGAAAAATATTCTGAAGCAAATTGTAAATATTATGTAGTGGACATGAGATAATATCAAGAACATGAGATAGTACACTGAGGTGATGAAAAGATATTCAGAAGCCCCATAGATAACATTTGGTAGCCATGAGATAATACTGAGACCATGAGATAATGTACTGAGGCTATAAGCCATGTAAACGACATATTATGGCCATGAGATAATATTGAAGCTATGAGATACTACACTGAGATTATGAGAAATATATTCTGAAGCAATGTAGATATCATGTAGTACCCAGAACATGAGATAAATAATATACTGGATCTTTGAGGGAATATATAGAAGCTATTTAAATTACATATGGTGGCCATGAGATAATACTGAGATTATGAGATAATACACTGAGGCTATGAGGAAATGTATAGAAGCACATAGATTACATACTGTGGCCATGAGATAGTACACTGAGATAATGACAAGATATTTAGAAGCCCCACATATAACATTTGGTAAGACCATGAGATAATATACTGAGACTATAAGAACATATATAAAAGCCAAGATGTAACATGCAACATATTATGGCCATGAGATGACATTGAGGCTATGTGATATTTCACTGAGGTGATGACAAGATATTCAGAAGCCCCATAGCTAACATTTGGTAGCCATGAGATAACACTGAGATCATGAGATAAATAATATACTGGATCTATTAGGGAATATATAGAAGCCGTGTAAATTACATATAGTGGCCATGAGATAATACTGAGACCATGAGATAATGTATACTGAGGCTATGAGGGAATATATAGAAGCCACATAGATAACATACTGTGGCCATGAGATAGTACTGAGACCATGAGATATTACACTGAGATGATGACAAGATATTTGGAAGCCCCACAGATAACATTCGGTAGCCATGAGATAATATTAAGACCATGAGAAAACATACTGAGACTATAAGAGTAGATATAAATGCCATGTAATTGACATATTATGGCCATGAGATGATATTGAGACTATGATATACTACACTGAGGTGATGAGAAAATATTCTAAAGTAATGTAGGTATCATGTCGTGGCCATAAGATAATACTGAGAACATGAGATATTACACTGAGATGCTGACAAGATATAGATAACGTTTAGTGGCCATGAGATAATACTGAGACCACGAGATAATATACTGAGGCTATGAGGGATTATATAGAAGCCACATAGATTACATACTGTGGCTATGAGATAATATTGAGACCATGAGATATTACACTGACTCTATGAGATGCGTTTTAGAAACAAATTCGAAAACATACGGAAGCCATGAGATAATACTGAGACCATGAGATAATATAATATACTGAGGCTATGAGGGAATATATAAAAGCCACATAGATAACATGTTGTGGCCATGAGATAATACTGAGACCATGAGATAATATACTGAGGCTATGAGGGAATATATAAAAGCCACATAGATAACATATTGTGGCCATGAGATAACACTTAGAACCACAAGATATTACACTGAGGCTATGAAATAAATATTCAGGAGCTAAGTGGATAACAAGTAGCGGCCATGAGATAAAACTGAGACCATGAGATAATTTACTGAGACTATGAGACGCCATATGGTGTTATGAGAGCAGCAGTACCGTGTTCGAGCGGGCACCCCGGTGTCGACCCGTCGACTTGATTCGCTCACAGAAACCTTTCCATTTTTGGTGAACATTGCTGTAATTGCAAATCTCACAATGACCGGACGCTTGAGAAATGCTGAGCTGGTGGGTATCAGCTGAAGTTTCACCGTGTTCTCTTTCCTCTATTTGTATTCCGTTGCATCAGTCCCTTTATTTAAAAAAGAAAAAAAAAAAAACGGAACAACTGATGAAAGCGTTATTGTGCTTTCAATCATTCCAACTTTGTCTGCATCGGCTGCTGACGCCCGCTTTTCAGACGCAGCGTATTCTCGCGCAGTTACAGGACGTGGAGGGATGATGCACTCCATCGTTCTGAATCAGAGAAGCCACTTGTGTCAGCTCTTTCCCATTTTTAACTGTTTGTGATGAGTGTGGAGGTAGAGAGGGGAACAACTCAGGAGTCAGAGTAGGCCACTCTGGCAGTGTGTGTGTGTGTGCGTGTGTGCGTGTGTGTGAGTGGAGCTTGGAATGGAAAGTGCTACGTTCAGCATTGGGGCCAGCTCCGGTTTCGAGAAATTCACATGCTCTCCTCCTAATCTTCCCAAAAGACCCGGGACTTTTTCCCGAATCTCGAGTGAGAGCCGCAGCGTGGATATCTTAATCCTCTCTTTAAATACTCCATTATGTTATTTTGAAAGGTCGAGCACTTTTCAAGGTCAATCTGTCTGTCTGTCTGTCTTGAACTCTTTCCCGAGTTACAGCTTCATGCCTGGCTGTTTCGAAGTGCTTGCACTGGAGACTCCTTCCATCGATTTTAATTAAACGTATCCTTATGGAGGATCATGTTCATGTAGCGCGTCCGTCACCGTGTTAGCTGTTGCTATAGAAACCATATTGTATTGTAGCTCCTAGAACATTGTGCTTTGCACTTTGGTTTAAGATAGTAAAAATATATATAGTTGCAAGCAACGATCTCGATGAGCGGGCCCAAGCACCTGCGCCGTCGCCACCCGGGCGCACCGCGTAACCCGTGTGCTTTCTGACCTCCGGAAAGCCCCGCATGCTGGAAAAACCTTCACAATATGATGCCATTCAATCTGGTGATGTTCATACTGAGCTTGTTAAGGTTACTGTTCTGACACGATATTTTATATAACTATATAATTAAGGAAGTTCTCAGCCACTTTTTTTGCCATCAGTCGAAGGCCTCGCTATGGTGACGCAGTGCTGATGTCATAGTGCTTGGACCCTAAAAATAGAAATGGGTGAAAAAAAAACACTAATCAGATCAGAGAATATAACAGCGCTGTGGTGTAATGCGCGGTTAATTAATCGCAGCGCCATGACTGATCTAAAGGCGGATATAAATAGCGAGAGGCTGGTTTTCAACTTCTCGTGAGTGTTTAATGTCGGTATGGTGGACTGAAAATGACTCAACTCCCAATGACACCACTCATCACCACTCAGTCAAGCCAAAGTAAAACAGTGCAGAACCAAAGCCTGGTGTACGTGTGCGCTGTTTTTACTTCCTCTGCTAATAGGAAGGGAAAAAAACAAAAAACATACCGTCTGCTTCATGTGGTGTATAAGAACTAACGCAGCGGCATAAATTCATTAAGGCGGACTTGATTCAGGAGAGAAAACCCTAAACCGACCGGAAGATGAGCGGCGGTGGAGGTGGTGGTGATGGTGGTGGTGGTGGTGGTGGTGTTACTCCTTTCTACTTTTGTCCTGCATTCGATCTGGGAAAGATGTGGAAATCAGCCTGCAAACTGTGTGTGAGCGAGTGTGTGTAGGTGGAGTGGGTGGGCGAGAGAGAGAGAGAGAGAGAGAGAGAGAGGTTTGGGAGTGCGCTACATCGGCTTAGTCTTCCCGTTCGCCTCCTGAGATTAGATGAGGGGGAGCTGATGGAGTAATATGGAAAAAAAAAAAAAAGAAGACGACGAAAAGCAACGTGAGAAAAAGAGACCAAGTCCTCGGGTTGAGATCCTGGTTAACGGACCGCTCGATGCAACACCTGTGAGCACCTGTGACCTGCTCGTTAGATCGTCAGGGACAAACAGCAGATGCTAAAACGGAGGCGCGATTATAATCAGAGCGTCGATTTCAGCAGAAACCTTCCAGCAGAGGAGAAGGCAAAATATGTTTAACAGCTACTGGCATCACCCATGCTGTTCATGTTTCCGTAAATGTGTGTGTGTGTGTGTGTGTGCCGAGCTTCATTGAGAGATGCGGCACGGCCGTGGGTGGGAAGAGGAGTGTTGTGTAACTGAAAGAATGAGGTAACCAAGCGAGATGGTTAAAAAAGGTGAAATGTGTCAGCGCGTCCGAATCCTGAAGCTCGCTCGGCTCTGCGCTGGTCCGAAGGTGTCCATGATATTACTGTGTGCGCTCAGGCTGATACCGTATGGTTTCTATAGTAACGGCGGCTCATTCACAAGAACTCGTTTGGTGGAGTCTCACGTAATCTTATACACACACACACACACGGAATTAGGTGTCAGATGTAAAACCCGTCAAGCTCCAGGATGAAACTGTCTCTCATGAAGACGTTTCCAGGAAATCAAGACCAAAACGTAGCTCTGCTGCAGAGGAGAAGATCATTTAGAGTCACCAGCCTCAGAAATCACCGATTAGCAACCAGGACCTCAGATTAGAGCCGTTATGAAGCTTTACAGACGCTGTTCCTAACACACACATCCTAGAGTCGATAGAGGGGAAATAAACACAACATTTTGTGAAAATACACCTCGAAATTAGAGACCGGTGTCACCAGGGGCCATCTGATGACGATACGCAGGTGCACGTTCGATTCGTATCGTGACTCGTGATTTTATAACTTATTTTATAAGATGATGTTACAATTGTAAACAAGCCTGTGTGAAGGACTACGAGCAGGCCCCCTGCAGGCTCACAGAGGAACTGCATTCTACCACCTCAAGTGCAAACAGTGTAACAGTCATTCATTCATACAATCACTCATCACCGTCACACATTAAAAGATGCATTTATAATGTATGAATTTCCCTGAAAATGCAGGTTTTGTGAAATAATAAAGTGTTTTGTAACTGTCATGTCATTGTTTATAAATTCACTCCAGCACCTTTTAAAAGCCTTTAATTAGGATAGAAACTGGCTTCCTCTAGATTATTAAGGAAAATCCATCCTTGCTTTTTACCTAAAAACAGTAAAGTAGTAAACTTATTAATAAAATCTGAAGAAATTTTATATTTCATTAGAAATTCACTATTGTGGGAAGAATTCGCTACAAAAACAAACTAAAAAATTCCTTTTAATATAAAACAGAAATTCTGTTTGTTGCTTGGCCGGTGGGCGGAGCTTGGCCGGTGGGCGGTGCTTGGCCGGTGGGCGGTGGTGTATGCACAGGCGATTATCAGCTTTTATCGCGCTATGGGCGTGTCGCAGGCGTACCTCACCGACTGTAACGGTCGTCGGCGCCGTCATCAACTATGGACGTGACGATCTGACCGTTACGATTCATACACATTCACATTCCATACAAACGTAAATAATGCTTTTGATTGTGTAGAGCTGCTTTGCGACAATGACAATTGTTTAAAGCGCTATACAAATAAAATTGAATTGAATTGAATCAACGTTTACATCACGCTGCGATCATGTGACGGGCGGCAGCCGCGCGCCTGCAGTGAGCAGGTCAGGTCGAGCTCGGCGCAGAGGCGCGTCATGAACTTTGCATTATATGAACATTTACGATCAATCGCTACGATATTTACCACCGAACACAAAACAACAACGCGGTTAGCTACGATTCTGAGAGACAGAAACAAACAGCTGATCTGCGTCGCCCTGTTTCACCAGCTCTGAATTCTAAGGGGCCAAAATGAGAGAGGGGAAAGTAACGGCTTGTAATAATAAACCGGCAGCTCGTGTGTTTCCCGACTCGTGGCTTGTAGCATTGTAGCAGGGCCTGTTTTGGCTAACGCTAAGCGCTGGTCAGTCCGTAGCTTCATTGCTGTGGGATGCGTGTTGTGTGTTGCCTCACCGACATTCGGGGAAAGAAATAAACCATTAAATCAGAGTGTTTCAGAAGGTTCGAGTCTAGGTTAAGGGCGGGGCTGTGGCTTAGTGATGGTCTGATTTTGAAAAGGTTGCTAACATTATGTCTCTCTCTCTCTCTCTCTCTCTCTCTCTCTCCTGCATGTGCTGTCTGAAACCCCTGGACTCAAACGCGTTCCAGGTAAGCATTCCTGCTCTCACACCTGCACATGGGGGTTGATTTCCTTCCCACTGTGTTCCAGTTAGCCTAGCTTCACCTTTTACACACCGATTTTCATTTCTCAGGAATAACGATAGAAAGATGGAAACAAACTGAAATCTGCACCATAGACCGGAATGAAAACTAAAGGAAAGGACAGTAGTGTGGATTTACACCAACGTGGCATCTGGTAGCTTCTCGCGAAGATTTAGCTTTAAGATTTGTGATGGGTGGAGGTGACGAAGAGAGACCCTGTCACCCAGACTAGACAGTCGGGATGTGGCTCAGCGGGGATCACCGGTGTATCATATCCTCACCGCGCCGTTTCCATTCGCATTGCGATTTCTTTTTAACAATCATGATTTTATCAAATATCCCTGTTTAATATTTGATGCAATTCTAACCAGACCTACCACACAGGACGCGGTGCTGCCCGCCGATGTGCGACTAGTTTAACGCACACCCCCCTGCAGGATTATAGAGGAACTGCAACATTCGTATTGTGGAACATGTTTCCCCATATGAAAGAATGTAAATGCAGATAATCCGTTCCAGACACCCAAAGAAATGACCAATATCATCAATTTCCAACACTATCATTATATTTTTGTAAATAAAAACATCCAAAACATTTAGAAAAGACATGTAAATGAAGCAAAATGTGAAAAAAAATAGACACAGGGGCGTCCATATGCCGAGGTATTCCACATACGTGACCTCATACTGTAGATGCCCCTGATGTTGCTGTGATTGACAGATCAGAGAGAGCGCCATCCCTCAGTCCACCCTGGACTTGGTTTGACTCTCTCAGACTCCATGCGCTGCTGGGATTCAAACTCACGATCTCCAGCACGTGTGAATTCGTGAGCGTTACACTTGTGAGGTAACTGTGGTGTCTTTGTTCGGGAAAGTAAATGTAGGAGGTGCTGATTGTTAAGTAGCGCTCACACCTTGGGGTGTTCCTTCTCATCGTTGCTCGACTGAAGAAAAGAAAAAACACAACCACCACCGAACACCAACTGAGGCTTTATCCATCTGGTCTGCAGTTACTCTTCTCTTTTGTGGCAGAATTCTTTACTTCTCTCTCTGAAACTAGGATTTTGATTGAGCGAGTCTCTCCTGCGCTACACACGTGTGTTAAACTCGTATCTTTCAGGACACTTTAAACACCGAGCGCCTCATTTACACGGTGATTTGCTGAAAACATGAAAAAAAAAAACCTAATTGTAGATCATTTGTTCCTGCTGGAACCCGGAGAGGTGTGTGTCTCTTTAGAGTTCCGGTGAAGCGGGATGAGGTGTGTGTGTGTGTGTGTGTG
>JAAGKR010004166.1:44328-64898 GCA_011419295.1 Clarias macrocephalus
GAAACGTGTGTGTGTTTTAATGACGGGCACCTCAGTCTTTGATCTTGGTGTTGAGTAGAACCCGAGGTCTTTTCATCCTCAGCTCGGCGTGTGACTCCTCGTCTCCTCTCCTGTCCCGCTCCTTCAAAGGCCCGATTTTGTCCCTAAACCATTATCAGCACTCGGAGCGCTGGCTCCTGGAGCAGGACGTTCTCCTTTCATCTTTTCTCTTATTGCCCCAAACGGAGTGGCTGACGATTCGGAGCTGCCGCCCTGCGCAAGTGTGTGAGTAGTGTGCGAGTTCCTCAGGGCTGGACTTTAGGCCCGCTTCCATTCTTTCCTCATCTTAAAACCTCATTGTTTAGATTTTAAGGGCCGATGTTTTTAGGTCTCCACTTTTAGTGCAAATTTATTTTGGGGTTTCGTCACCGAGGGCTCGTTTTCCGTTCATCAGTACGAGACGAGCGGTGTCATGAAGGCCTCATTAGCTCCGGCGTAATGACCCCGGGAATGCTGCGGCGCGCTATTGACGCACAATCGAAGCCGAGTATCGAGCGCAGCTGTTTCCTCGATCGGGAATCCGTTCTCACCGGGGTCTGTTTTTGTAAGAAATTAACACATAATGAGTCCACGGGGAAGGATGCAGCTTCACACTGTTATGTGAAAATGAAAGGTTGTGATATGCAATCGGTCGTGTGTTGATCACATCAGCGAGTTATTAAAATTGGCGTCACTTCATTTAGCGACAATGTGATGTACGTCACCGATCAGCCACCTCATTATAATCGCTATAATTAAGTGACTTCATTAATATAATTAGGATTTTTTTTTCTTTTTTTTTTGGATATTCGCTTGACGTCAGTCGTCAGAGAGATGAGGTGGTGGTGGTGCGGGGGGGGGGGGGTAATACTGCGCGCATAGCAACAGAATGTAATGGTTACTTTTTATCTATTTATAGCTACACAAACATTTTTTACCCCCCCAAAAATTATTTATATCACGTTGTGAGGTACAGACAGCACGTTGAGCGTAGTGGTCAACACTGTGGGTCCTCGCACCTGCAGGGTTAAGGGTTCGATTCCCGTCTCTGCTTGGTGGGTTTCCTCCAGGTGCTCCAGTTTTCTCCCACATGCAGGTTAGGTTGAGCGTTCCCCAAAAACATGCCCGTAGCGCACTACGTTCGTGCCCTGTGATGGACTGGCACTCTGTCCAGGGTGTACCCTGTATCGTCCCTAAAGTCTCCAGGCCTCCACGACCCTGTACAGGATTTAAGGTGGTAAAAAAAAGTTGCAGTTCCTCTAGAATCCTGCAGGTGGTGTGCTCTAAACTACTCTCATGCAGCACAGCATCCTGTGTGATCGCAATACGAATGGAATCGGGCGATCCCTGGGCAACCGACTCGGGCGAACCCCATCTTTTATCATACAAATTCCCGTGTACGCTGTTACTATAGAAACCAGGAATTGACACCTTACGACCAATCAGATTCAAGAACTTGTTCAGTGTGCGCTTCTTGTATAAGACCTGCAGGCTAGAGTGTGATGGGAATTAAATTTCCTGCCTGCCATGCGGCGATCTGGCTTCCGCGGACGCGAGCAGGTCTCGGGTTCGGCCATGACGTCGGTCTCCCCACGCCGCCGCTTCCTTCCACAGATTTTGGACGGATTTTGGCCCGGATCTCTTTCCCTCGTCCAAATCCCTGTCTTCGTTGCTGGCTCGCCATCTGTAGAGGATGCCTGTGTGTGTGTGTGTGTGTGTGTGTGTGTGTGTGTGTGTGTGTGTGTGTGTGCGCGCCTGTAACAAGACGGCCGGACCAGGAGCCGAGCCAAGACCGAGGGGATACACCTGTAGGTCGGCGGCCATCTTTGCTTGGCTTGTGAGAATGATGGACGGTTCGTTAAGTCACTGCGTTACTCTGGAGACGACAGATTACAAAGTGAGCGCTGGTGCTTCTGTCGGAGAGCTCGGCGAATAAAAACTCAATAGATACACCGTTTAAATCAGAGCTACAAGAACTGAGAGACAAAAAATAAACGCAGTCCCACCTCCACCCCCCCCCCCCTCTCTCTCTCCCACACACACACATGTGACACGCGGGTCTCGTCCACTGAGAGAAGCCAGTTTTAGACGCTGATGTGTCGCTGATGGATTTTTTCCTCCCTGTGTAATGCACAGCTGTACTCTCTTGGAACAACATGGTGTGTGTGTGTGTGTGTGTGTGTGTGTGTGTGTGTGTGTGTGTGTGTGTGTGGGAGAGAAGCACTGACAGCGTTCACTCTCTACATAGAAACGCTTTTCCAGTTAAATCGAGGCAGCAGACCCCTCGAGCTGGAACCGCGGAAGGAGCCGTCCGTCGTCCCCAAATTTCGCCAACAAGTCTATAGTTTTTCTTTCCCCTTTTCATTCATGTCATTATTTAAAGGTCCACACAGCATCGTTTTTTCCATTGCTATTTTTCTTTTAATGGTGGATTTGATGAGACGGAACATTAACATCACCAGGAGGTGAAAAGCGCTCAAATACCCCCCCCCACCACCAACACCCCCCCCCCCCCCCCAACCACCTCCCATGTGTACTTGCACGCATTTGCGTCTCCTCTGTTCCTCTCCGTGTGGGCGGGGTGATGAGCGTCGCTTCTCATCGAGTGTCTCTTCATGCTGATGGATATGGACGAGCCGAAAGACAGCGAGGGACGCGAGGAGCACCCGGGGTCATCGTTCAGGATGCACGGAAACAACCGATGCACTTTTGCTTTTGTTTATTTTATTTTTTTTAATTTTGTTGAATTTTCTAGCTTTTTCTATCCGGATTATTAATGACTTAGCGTCGCGAGGGCATTTCTAACATACAGACATTCTCCATTCCGTTATCGTACTTTCCCTTCCCTTTGCGGTGTGTCTTTGCGGTGGACACCTTTCCTGTCCTGCGTCTCCTCCACACTGAGCGAGTGAGGTGCAGCGTGATGTCTGCCCCAGTGGACCAGCTTCATGCAGTTCTGGTTTTGACCACTAGGTGGAAATTTATATGGGGTGAACAATTGCGCAAAATTATCGTTATAGTTAAGCAAATCAGTCTTTGCAAATCCCAAATGTGTATTTTATTGTACTTTTTGTTAGATCAAATGAGCTGATTAATATTTCAGCGGAATTTAAAACCACAACTAAAGGCAAGCGCTCATGATATAAGCGTAATATGTTTTTATTCTCGTCACGCCTGAGCACCTCCTGAGGAGTCCCGTTTTTTTTTTTTTTTCACAGCTTCTAAACAAACAAACGAGCATAAAATAAGAAAGTAAAGGAAATGAAATGAACAAATATATAAATAAAGAAATAACACCACTGTATTTTTTTTTTTTTTTAACATTCAGACGTGCAAGAGCACTGTGGGTTGCCAAGGCAACAGGCAGCCTGCTGCAGGGAGGAAGAAAGAGGGAGGTAGTGGGCAGGATGTGTACACACACACACACACACACACACACACACACACACACACACACACACACACACACGACATTGCATACAACGTGCGTTTAAAATCACAATATCTATGTTACTTAATGATTTGTTATTTAAAACGTTTGTATGATTTATCAAAAAGATGCCACGTTACACACAGACGGCCATTTGTGATCAGAAAATCGCCCAAGCCAATTATTGCACTTGCAGATAATATGGTGCTGTGCATAAGTATTCCCCCCCCCCCCTAGTATATTTTTTCCCTCGATTTGCGCCTGTGCACTTGTGTATTCATGCACATGTATTCATGTCCAAGCAGCCATAATGTAAAAGCAGAGATGTGTGTGAAATCATGCATATAGAGTACAGATCGAGCATCACAGTAAAGGTCCGAGCTGAGCGATCGAATCGGTTATGCCGGGCGATTCCGTGTGTCAGTTTTTGATTTCCAAAATCAAACGTGGAGATTATCTCAAACCCACGTATTCCTTAACCACCCAGCACAACTTTCCCTGGAAATACAAACCCTTCCAACTTTCGCTGCTTTTTCTTTTGAATTTATGAAGCGGTTGGTGCAGTACCGCCACCTACTGGACCGGAGCGCTGAGCAGAAGATTGGCAGGAGCAAAAAAAAAAAAAAAGTGGTTTGTATGAGACATGACAGTTTGACAATCAAGAACACAAGTTACACAACAGTCTAATGTTTAAATACTGTTAGTAGTTAATAGTTAATAAATCTGTGAATTGTACGTAGTCTGTTTCATTCAGGTCAACGTTCGTGCACTTCGACTTTCCACTCCGTTCAATAGGACTAACATTTATCGCCCGATTTGCCTCAAGCAGATGTTGAAGTAGCTTAAGTTTACTGAACATTTACACTGTTTGAGTTTTTCCCTGGTCAGTTTTCTAATCCACACTCCAGTCCAGTAGGTGGCAGTATTGTACCAACCGCTTCTTAACCTCAAAATAATAATAAGCAGAACATGCGATACACTCAGAAAATGTGAGTTTGCGGAAGATGGAAGCAGTTTGTATTTCTCTGCAAAGGTTGTGGGGAATTTTTAAAAAAAAAGTTTTTTCTGTTTATGAAAATTTGACATATTTGTAAATTATAATTTTTTTTTTGCAAAAAAAAAAAAACTGTATAATGTAAAAAGAGTAAACTGAATCGACGATTGATTTATTGACTTAAATTGACCAACAAAAGATCAATTGAATCACAGAGCTGAATCAATCAATCAATCAATCAATCAATCAATCAATCAAAAGAACAGTAAAGAGGAATAATCAAATCGATGGTCTTTCTACCATTTACAGCTCTATTGGGGACGGTGTTCTCAAGCAGGACCTGCAAACACACACACACACACACACACACACACACACACGCACACACACACACACGCACACATATACACACTCTTTCAGACTGCGGTGACGAGACTTCAAAGGTTAGTCACATGAATGTGCCGAGTTGTTTTAACACATGGTGTCCGGGACAACGGGACGTTTGTTCTGGTCCTTTTAAAGGGTTTGACATTTTCTCCGCAAAGTTAATGTCACTAAGTGCAGCTGTGTGTGTCTTAACACTTAAGACACAAATCAAAATTTCAGTCGCGGTCAGAAACCATGCGTACAATTCTCACATGGTTTTAGTGGAGTGTGTGTGTGTGTGTGTGTGTGTGTGTGTGTGTGTGTGTGTTTGAGTGAAATGATTAAGCCACGCAGTTTGGACGGTCCTGCTAGCGATAAGCGTCCATTACTTATCTCCATTAGCAGCAGCACGAGGCTAAGGCCGTATCGACTGGATGCTGGTGTTTGGGTGGGAGGGGAGGGACGGCGTGCGGTGCATTTTTAGCCTCCGTGTCAGCGCTGCTGCCGTGCCACCCGAAGACCTCTTTGCTCCTCTTACTCCTCTGCTTCTGCTGTCACACTCGATGTTATTTCCAGGCGGGTCGTCTTTAGACGCTGTCAAAATGGAAGCCGCAGTCTTGCGCTGCTTCCCTTATAAACTCGCCACCTGAGCGTGTTGGTATTAACGGTGTAATTAAAGCACTATAATTTCTTATAACCTGTATAAAATGAAGCCATGATGCCTGGGCACCGGGAATCTACTTTTCAAGTTAAAGTAAACTTTCTAGAAGACGAGTTTGAATTGGTCGACGGAGTCTCAGTACCAGTAAATAACTTGCTGTTTGTTAGTACTTTATATAATGTTAGTTTTTCAGGTCTGTTATGGAAATAAGTCATGTAGCGGAGTGCTTGATGGACGTTTCTTGTGCCAACAGGATTCCAGAATCTAAACAATAATTACTGTGATTTACCCACCGTACAACAAAACGCCTCGACTAAAAGCACTGCAGGCATCAGGAGCTAGACGCACGAGATGTACATCGGTAAGACTAGCAGTACTCCGAGGTTGCTACGACTCGTCAGTCAATAAACAAATTGGCACAAAAATTCTAAAAATTAGCCTCAAAATGGAAACAATTAAAATAAGTGCCAGTTGTTTGTTTTTAAACAATTAGGCACAACATGTTTAAAAAAGGTTAGCTAGAAACTTTAGCTATTTGCAGATTTGATATGTTTTTCAGGCGTTGTTCACAGAAATGTTTACAAAAGTTATGCTAGCTAGCTAGATGCAGCTAGTTGCTCATGCTAAGTTTTTTAAATAAAAACAGTGTTTGTTACATGCGGATTTCTCTGTATTTCTCCAGGCACAAAATATTAATAACAAAAAAACAAAGAACTTTAGCTGCTTGCAGGTTTGACTCGCAATTAATCAGGTGTCAGTGGTTAAAAAAGTAGCTAGCTAGCTAGGTGTAGTTCTGATCGTGTTCGTTTACGCACACAGTGCTAGCTCGTGCTACAAATTAGTTTAGATTTGATCAGAAACAAAATGTTAAAAAAAAAAAAAAAAAAAACTTAAAAATAAGCAGAGGCTAATTCTAAAAGTCGACCCGAGCCGTGAAGGCGGCGATCCGCTGTAGTCGTTGCTCAAGAAGACAACATTAACTTCCAAAAGCTTTTGTTGCGCGGGACGGTGTGGTCAATCTGTTTCAGAAGCGGTCGACGCAAACGGCTTTTTAACAGCTGCTGTGCGTTTCTGCCTCCGAGCTTTCGCAGACGGTCACGAAGTACACAAGCCGCCGTTTTCGAGAGAGATCCATCTCCGCAAACGATGCGATCACTCACTACAGGGCGGAGTGCCTAGAGGAGGGGGGGGGACATGCAGTAAAGAACGTTGCTCGGAAAAGGACGTTGAGGAAAAGGTTCACGCGCTGTTCCTCGATGTGGTGTTGAATCCTGAGGAACCGGCAAATTCCCTCAAGTGCCCATGTTTACACGGCAAAGCGCTCGCATCACTTGCGGTGATAAATGGCCCTTCAGTTTTCAAGGGCCTGCTTTGCCTCTGATAAATGATATTTTTGGGACGGGGATGTAATGATGCGAGTATGTATTTATATTTGTCTTTATATATAAAGACTCGGCAGTAATGCGGACACCTCCTGGGGGTCGCTTATATTTACATCCTCTAGCTCTTTATTTGGAAACAACAGAACAAGGATTTCAGAAGAAGTTCGTCCCAATGTGGAGCTCAGGAGTCGGGAGGACGGATAAACGTTCAGCTGCGAGATCAGATCGATGCCGAATGATGTTAAGGGCCAAACGGTTCCTTCTATTTGTGTCTGCGCTAAACTTTCTCGGTCGACAAGATATTCAAACATTCAGGAACTGAGTCGCTTCTCCTTTCGTATTGTCGTTTACAAACCCGTACTTCCTTCCTATTTGTTCCCATCATTACAGTTTGTCCCTGACCTTGAGCCAGAGCAAACCTCTAACACTGGAGACTCATTCCATACACGAAAATCAAAAGTGTTACTTTTTATTCCGTTTATTTTGTACATCTGTTGTAAAAGTTTGTATGTTCTTAATAGGAGAGCTGTGAATCACATGTAGATAGACTGTCGACTTCGGTTCAGTAGCGCTAATGATTATCGTCTGATTTGTCTCAAGCAGCTCTAATTCTTACAGGGACTAAAGTAAAACACCTACTAAATGTATCAAATATGCACTGAAATGCTGTGTACCGTATTGTTAATGTACAAAACTATTTATATTTTGACGTATCTACCAATCCAGTAGGTGGCAGTATTGCACCAAGTGCTCCATGAATTTAACAGAAGAAGAAAAAGCAGCGATAGTCCTGTAAAACGCAGGTATTGGTAGAAGCAGCTTGTGTTTTCTACGAAAACTGTGGTATATTTTTGTTTAAAAAAATGTTAATTGAATTAAAAACAGACCCGCCGGATCAATTCATTGAACCGAACAACAAAAGATCGATTAAATTGTAAGCTCCAGTTGGATCCGATTACGAGCTGCTGCTGTATGAGGGGGAAAAAAAAAACACATTCTGATCAATCAGAACTAAGAATTGTGATCCAAGATAGTAATTAATGAAGCCTTTGAAGAATTAGGATTAGCATTTTCTTTTTATTCCAGGGACGCTCTTATCTTCTCGCTTCGGTTCCTCAATCGAAACTCGGGCAGATAAAAATTCTAAAATGTCAAAAAAAATGTGAACCGCGAGCTTCCACATCGACCCCCTGCGAATGGGATCCGACACCATCGCGCGTTTCCTTAAACAGACCGCGTGCACGCACGTGTGAGAGAGCGAGAGCGAGAGATCCCCATGCGACGGCGTGTTTGTACGTGTGTGCAGAAATAGATGTGATGTGTTCTGGCGCGCGTAGCGACTGTTGTGCTGCATGTGGGCAGAGCTTATGTTGGGATTTAGCCCGGCTTGCTGCTTTTATTGTGGTGCGATCGGGCTAAACTTAGATTAGCTCTTCGCTCACCTTCCCTCGGCCGCTGGCGTCCTTTGTTTCGTGTCGCCGCGTTATTGTCACTTTACGCTTCGAGCGCTAATCTTTTCCTTTTAGCCTCGTCACACAATCATAAAAGCGAGCGTGTGTGAGCGTTTGTAAACAAATTGCCCCTTATTTATTTATTTTTCTTCCTCCAGCTTGACCTGCCTTTGCCCAGGCTGTCAATGCATCGGGGACTCCTGGTGTGCCACGGTTTATATTTAGCAGGCGCACTGTAGCGGTTGATAATGAGGGTTTGAGTGAGCGTGCGACGAGGGAAGGAGGTAGACCCGCTGCCTGCTGGTGGAATTAATAAGGTCTTACTTCACCTGCCTCTATATTTAGTCAAGGAAGGTGTGTGTGTGTGAAAGGTAGCGTGGGAGGTGTTGTAGTCACACACACACGCACGCACGCACGCTGGAGAAACACTGCGAGGATGGCTGATAACACCACACCATATAAGCAGTGTTCAGAAAACCACCGAAAAATAAAAAGATACAGCCGCATGCGACTCATTACTCCCATATCCTGAAAGCTTAACATCTGTGTGTGTGTGTGTGAGGACGGAGCTCAGGAATTCTCAATTTTAATCCGTCCTGGAGGCGAGTTCTTCAGGGGAAATTTCTTATTGTGAAGCGCATGTTCCCATAGGAAATAATGTAAATGCAGATAATCCGTTCCAGCCACCCAAAGATTATCAATATCACCAATTTCCAACACTATAATCATATTTTTTCCATATTAAAAACATCAACACATTTAGAAAAGACATGTGAATGAAGTAAAACATGAAGTAAATAGACATTAAACCTCACTTAACCTTGATTTATGGTTCCTCTTTGCACCGGCTGCTTTAAAGACCAAACTGAAAGCTCCCTTTGCTTGTTTTTTTTTTCACTGACGCAAACAAGTTTTGAACGGCTCCCGGACGTACGCGCGACTTAGCCGAGGCGAATTTGGTAGCTTT
Source organism: Clarias macrocephalus (assembly GCA_011419295.1). Classification (NCBI taxonomy): domain Eukaryota; kingdom Metazoa; phylum Chordata; class Actinopteri; order Siluriformes; family Clariidae; genus Clarias; species Clarias macrocephalus. Next base: position 53,598 of record JAAGKR010004166.1, read on the forward strand.
AGTTTCTCTATCAGTCATTAGGACACGCCCCCAACTGCCTTCTTGTTCATCTAAATTATTACCCGTAACTTAATTAATAACCACTGGAGCGCAAACCAACACCACACCTGCTGAGCATCTACGTAATACGGGAACTAAATCTAGCCAGGTTGCTAATGTAGCCTTAGCCTGTTAGCACAATTGGCTCGGCTTCTTTTGTAAAGAATACTATATGACTTTGAGTTTATTAGGAATATTTCTTGGCCGTACACCAAACCCCCCCCCACCACCAATGTTAAACATCTTTCAAGCACAAAGTCATTTGAAACTCTAGAATATGCTTCGCTAGCTCTGCGCTGCCGTGGTCTGACGTTGGAGAAGCGGAGTCTCTGTGTCCTAACACTTCCACGTGGGATTCTGCAAGAATGATCACCAAGCCTTCTCTGTTCCGCTGAACACGACCGGTTGGGAATTAGAGCGAGGCGAGATAAGGAACATAATTACCGCAGCTGAGCGTCGTCCAATTTGCGAGGTGCTCCCAGTCCCCGTCCCCGTCCCCGTCCCAGCATGCTCTGCAGCGCCTATATCCCCAACACCTTCGCTGCACTTTATAACTCGATTTATTCGCTACCGCGACTTGGTGAAGACCTGAAGCCACCGTACGTTTGTTTGGACCTGCCGATGATCTGCTCCGGAAGTCGTCTGAGCTGCGGCGCCGCTCGGCGTCCGTCTACCCGTTATGAAACGACTATGAAAATGTGATCGCGTGAGAGGAAGCTGCCATTTCTGCAGTGTTTGACATTTACTGCCTGTTACACAATAGTGCTGTTGAGTAATAATAGTTGAGTACTGTTATGATTTAACGGCACTTTTTATATCCTGAAAACTTTTCTAAGGACCACCATTTATTATTTTTTTCATGAATTTGCCATATTTTCATGAATTTTGCACACACGCCCACAAACCTTACATTAAAAATGGAGATACTGGTCTCCAGAGGGCTGTGAAAAAAATTACACAGTTTTGGAGTTTATGAGGATGTGTTTGGGACTTGTGCCAACCCCCTTCTCTCCCGAGGCCCAACTCGCTCAAGTTTGGTTCGATCGGAAAACAAGACACATCGCGGCTTGAAAATGTACTCGGGGTAAAAAAAAAATAAAAAAAAAATGTTGATCAAAAATTCACCTCTCTAGTAAACCGACATCAGACACACTCCATTTAAAATGAACGTGGTTTCAGTGTGTCAGCAAAAAACTGCCTCCGTCTCTAACCTACTGATTCTTACTCAGTGTTACACACACACACACACCTCCACACACCTCCACAAACCTTACACCACAATGTTCAGCACAGTCTCCTGGGGGCAAGGAGGAAAAAATAGAACATGGATCTGCATGGTCGGGCCTGAAACACCGCGTGGGCTACGAACGACGCTTTAAAAAGCCACGAGCCGCGAATTAGCCGCGACTAAATCGGAAATTCCACCCAAAAAAGTGTCGTTGTAAATGTCTTTGTAAGCAGGTGTTTATTAGAATGTGTGGAAGGAGTCTCCAGTTTCAGAAGCTGAAGTTAGAAAAGGTTTAAATGTAACATTTATTTTTTTTTTTTACAAAATGTTAGCATATTCTTGGAAATTCCATATGAGTTTGTTTTGTCCTCATTGGGTCAGATCACAAATCGTTACACAAATGATAACGATAGAAGTTGTTAAGTGTAGTCTGTGATTTGTCGGAACTTCCATTTCAGAAAATAAACCTTCCGGCCAATCAGATTCAAGAATAGTGCTGAGGTCAAATCAAAACGAACCCATTCCTTAACATGATTGTCGTTGTTGGTCTTTCGGCTGCTCCCGTCGAGGGGTCGCCACAATGTCTCGATCCGTACGCATCTTAACGCAGGTTTCACACCGGATGCCCTTTCTGAGGCAACCTTGCCCTTCTCTCCAGGTTTGGGATGAGCACTTTAATCCAGTGTCTGCGGTCTGGCAGGGAATCGAACCCGGGGCTTCCGCGTGCAGGTGAGGATCCTACCACTGAGCCAACGATGCCCAAAAGACTTTCCTGTAATAGTGACTATATAAAATATGAAGCCTCTGAATCTTGCGGCCCCTGACACCGCGCGCATTCCTCAGCGGTTTGCTTAGCAGCTTAATGACACGCTGCGGCACGGGACTGAGCGGTTGTTAGCGCCGCGGGTAGCAACAGCGAAGGAGGAAGAGCGAAGCTTCCATTTGCTAAATATTCGGCGCTTCCCAGGCAGCGTTGAGATAATGGCAGGTCGCGGAGCTAAGCTCGTGGCACAGAGCAGACGCTTTTCTCTCCTGGCCTGTGATTAAAAGCAATTAAGGAGCTCGGGGTTAGTGAGCAGAGACCAATTTAGCTTCTGTAACCCTGCGTCGAGCCTGCGCGGGGTGGGTGAGCTGTCCAAGGCAGATACCGTCATAAAGGTGTAACGAGACCTGAGTTAATGAGTAAAGCTACTATCCATCCTGCAAGCTAGAAAAAAGAGCTTGTGTATAGCATTCACAGTGAACTGCAGAAGTATTGGCACCCCGAATGAAAACGAGCACAGGCATCATTGTCAGTGTACGTGTAGGTAACACATAAGTACAATGATTCTAATGTTCATCCTCAAACAGACGTTTACTGTTACAGAGAAAAAAAAATAGAACGGTAGATGCTTCTGTATGAGCAATAAAATTATTGGCACCCTTGAAAAATACAGCCGAAGGAATCGGAGTCTTCGGGGACCAAAAAAAAAAAAGTTTCTTGATATTGCTTTCAGTGCTCAGGTACTTTACTATCGACTTTGATCATTTCCTGTTTCACCGAGGTATAAATATGATGTAACACCCATGTAAAATCTTTTTTTCATCCTTGGGGATGGGTAAGACCAAAGAGCTCAACTCAAATGAAGGAATAAGAGGAGCTGTACGGAGTGAGGAATGGTGAGGTAAAGACGCTTGAAAAGTACGGAAGAGTGGAAAAGTTGCCTGGAAAAGGGAGCCAGGTGCATACCGCCCCCTAGGGGCAGTAATCGCTTCTGTCGGCCACCTCCCAAATCTCCCCGGAAAGTTAACGTCCTTGTTCTCTTCAGTTTAAGATCAGTCTCATGATTTCAGCACCAACACCAGCCGTGTTCACATGGACATCATGATTTCTTGAATCCATTCCGATTACAGATTCCAAACGTAGCCTGCGTTCTGATTAGCTTGAACGATTCAGTCTCGTCTGTGATTGGTTACATGCTTTAAGCGCTCCTTCCCCGGCCAGAGACCCAGTGAGTGAGAATCTGAAGTAAAGCGGTGTTTGTTCTGACGGAGTTTGCCGATCAGGAAAATTGGTAAGCAAAAGTTTTAGCCCCCTGGAAATTCGTCAAGTCAATTAACATGCCGTTAAACTGATTAGCAAAGCTTGATGTCACAATAATCCGTTTAGCGTTAAAGCCCTGAGACTTTACCTATTTTAGCCAAGGGTGCCAATAATTAACGGCATATCAGGATGTGTTTTATTCCTCTTACACCACAGCGGGAATTCACTTCCCTTTTTTTTTTTTTTTTTTAACCATAAATAATCATGATTTTTTTTGTTTAGTGTTTTTAGGATTCCTACACTCAGCTTAACCTCACTTTTATATATTTTTGGATTATAAGTCAGGACATAAACCCTCCGTCTTGAAGCCTCTCTTACGTTCTCTCTCCATCGCTCATCACCCTCTATTACTTTTTCTGGCTTTTTGCTTATTTCTTCTGCTTTCGATCTCCTGCTGTGTTTTCTTTTTTCTTTTCCAATAGCTCTCCTCATCTATTTTTCATTAGCTCGCTCCGTCCCGGGCTTTATGGCCTTCATCTCTCTCGATCGACCGATGCCGATTCTTCTTTCTTTTCCCATCTACTCGTCCTTTGTCTTTCTGTTATTGTTGTCTCTCATGTTCCTCGATCGTCCATGTTTCTCGACATTTCTATGTGTGTGTGTGTGTGTGTGTGTGTGTGTGTGTGTGTGTGTGTGTGTGTGTTTTGGGCTTCGCTACGGAACATCCGCCTCGTTGCCGTGCCTGTTCGAGAGGAGCGAGGCGAAGCATGAGAATGCAAATGGACAGCTCTGACCAAAAGGACCAGCCCGTTATTAAACCACCACCTGGCTTCCCCGGACTACATTAGCCACCCACTTAGAGAGAGAGAGAGAGAGAGAGAGGTTTTGCTATTGGCGCACGTTTCCGTCGTGCTCTTCTTAGCCTCTCTGTACACACTCTCAGTCATTCTTATGCTAAGAGAGCACTCCGGTGGCGTAATTTTATTATCATCATTATTCCATCTCCGCATCCTGCTGCTCTTAAAGTCCCAGGCATCGTCAGGAGTTGTGCAATTCCTGGATTCCGTCCACCTCCAACGCAGCCAAGAGCGACAGCGTTCGTGACGACTGATAGAAGTTTGGCAGCGATTCGGAAAAAGACATGGCAACCCCTGGCCCGAGCCTCGCTGTCGTTTTCGACGTGACTTCCAGCGCCACGAGTAACAAGAGTGTTGAGGATGCTGAAAATGACTCACATTTACCGAAGAATTAGTCATTTTCAGCGCGGCGCTACAGCCAGACTCGGGTCTTCAAGCTATCAGTCATTCCAATAGCTGCTTCAAGTTCAACTTGGGCGCGTGAGTCACGGTGTGCGAGGTGATACACCTGTCTCACACCTGCTAGATATAGACCACAACAGCGGTGGAGTGCGCTGTGGGATACGTCACAAAGGCTCTTGATGATGGAAGGGGACCGGGTGGGTGCTTGTTCTGCTCTTGTACAGTTTAATCAGATACAGGTGCACTCACTCCGTTTTTTTTTTCTAACCTCCAAGCCCTCGATTTTAGTGCGAAACAAATTCCCGGCGCAAACAAGACCGTCCAGGACAAGTTCAATCGTATTACTGTTTACTTACAAGTTTCAAAAGACCGAACTTGAGCGAACTCTCACTGAACCGACTCTAACCTTTAAGACTTTCCGGCTCCCTCCCGCTCTCGCGGCTTTGGTCCTCTGCCCACCCCGTGCTTTTTTCTGTCAGAAGTGAAATCCTTTTGTGAAAGCTCAGCTTCCCAGGCCAGGAGATGTTCTCTGATACCGGCCATGTTGCTTTGATTCAGCTCTGCCTGAAGAAGAAGAAGAAAAAAGAGAGAATTGCTTGCTTGTGTACGTGTGTGTGTGTGTGTGTGTGTGTGTGTGTGTTTTGTGAGCAGGGCTGTATGGGAACCCGAGCCACGTTACACCGAACATGAATTGGCATCGCTGCTCCCGGTGCGAGCCGAGCTCACCGGGGCCGGCGCAGGATGACGCATCAAAAGCGAGGTGTGATGTTGAGCCATCGCCGGCATCAAGCGTGCAACGTCTCTGACATTACAGCACCCCCGGGGGTCGGCTTTCCTGCCCGCTGAATCCGAGATCTCTGAATCTCTAGATCTCTGAACTATATCAATAGAACTTTTCTTTTCCCTTTTTTAAACGTCAGTTAAGTAAGATGGAAAGGTTTAGCAGATAAAAAAAAAAAAAGAAGTAAAAGCCTTTATACTTAATGCTGCAGCTGTGAATCATGGGTAGAATATTGATTCGAATTGATTTGATGTCGAATCAAGATGGCTAACGCTTACTGTCTGATTTGTCTCAAGTAGCTATACATCTTGGCAGCAATAAAAATGACTAAAAATGATCTAACAACGCTGTGTATTTTTACTTCACACTCCAGTCCAGTAGGTGGCGGTATTGCACCAACCACATGTAAAAAAAAAAAAAAAAAAGGGGGGGGGGTAGTAGTTTAAGGAACGATACTCTTGCAAAATGCGAGTACTTGCGGAGGATAATGGGAGTTAGTTTTCCTATTTGCTGCAGCTGTGAATCAGGAGAGGAATGTTCATTTGATTCAAATCAAGATGGCTAATGCGTATTGTCTGATTTGTTTCAAGCAGCTATTTGTCTTACAGCAATAAAAAAAAAGACAAAGTATCTAAAAACACTGTGTAACTTTTACAACGCTGTAATCTTTTTTTTTTTTTTTGCTTCACGCTCCAGTCCAGTAGGTGGCGGTATTGAGCCAACAGCCCATAAACTCCAAAAGAAATAGAAGTAAAACAAGGAGGAGGATGGGAGTTTTTTTTTTCCCCATTTCTGTGAAAGTTGAGGACTTCCAAAATTTAAGAGTATTTCACGTTTGTTTAAAATGTAACTGAACGATCTACAAAGCGTGACTCGATTCTGAATAGAGGAACGAAAAGCAAAAGAGAATTAAAATGCGTAATCGATTAAATCGCACATCTCTACTTAACACTAGGCCAGTGCAGTGTTTGTGTGCACTTCGGCTACATGCAGTTCGTTGGAATTTAAACTGATTAATTATTGAAACATTTTAAGCTGTTCAAGAATAATTGTTTTTTTCCCCATCTGTACTGTTCCATCACTACATGGGCTCACGACACCGGCTGCAATGGTGAAGAAGTTCAGAAAAAATGAAAGTGTCGTGTGTGTGGAAGGAGTCTCCAGTGTCAGGGCTTTGTATACATCGTGTCACGTTTTCATGGCCGTTTCTTTGATACATTTTTTGCTAATTTTTTCCTCCCCCCACTACATGCATCGCTCCTCGTAGGGTCTCTCTTCCCCTCTCGTCTCTGCTTGTTTTGTCTTCCTATATATCTCCATGTATAATTAAACATGTTTGTAAGAAGTGGTCTAATCTCTTCTTTAATTTGCTCTTTGGGATTTTATCCAGAGTTTTACACCAAGAAACACTCTCTTTGATTTTTTTTTAAATTTATTTATTTTTTTAATAGCACGGGGAGGAATAATTTCACGTCGAGTTTCAGACAGTAAAATCGAATTAGCACCGCCTGTCTAACTGAATACAGCCTGTTCCTGGACGTGCGCCTATAAATAACATGCACAGATCAGAGATCTTATTGCCGTCCTGATACATTTGGCTTAACAAGACGTGCAGGAAGTCTGATTCTCATCCCGGGTTTCCGAGATCTCGGACAGGGCTCAGACGACCCGGAGGAGTGGGAGTCGTGCCGCAAGCCTTCGGGTAGCGCTCGGCGGTAAACGTACATGTTGGTTGTGGGCTAAAACACGGATATCAGATATGGCTGTAAATAAATAAATAAAATCAAATAAAAGTGATGTATTATTTCTTATTGGAACTTATTCAACAACTAAAATATACACAGTATTGTGCAGCTGCGGAGTAATTAATACAGTAATTAATGAAACAAAGTCAGTGTTTGGCTCGTCGACGCCGTGACGGACCCTTCAGTCCGGCGTACAGTTTGTACAGTTTGTATAAGGAAATTAGCGACTAAGTTTTACTCAGCAGAACCCGGAAACTTGCGTTTAGTTTTTTGTTTAAAAGGTGCTCGCTTATATAATACATTGCTTTCTTTTTCCTGCCATACAAATATATTTCTTTAACTTATGATTTTGTGGTGGGAAATGTTTGAGAAATGGTTGAAAAGCAGAAATGTTCTTGAACTGACATAAGATAAAAATGAAAACATAAATAAACACAGGGTGCTTAAAACTTTTCCACAGTATTATATATATAGTCTAAAAACGAATAAACTATATATATATAGGTTTTTGAAAAGTGTGTACGATTAAGAACACATCATATCAAAATATTATTGATGAACACATTAGCGATTAGCGCGATTAGAGAGCTGTTAGCTAGAATCTTAGTTGACTAGCCTTTTAAAATGTGCTAGCGAGCTTCATTTAAGTAGCTATTCCTGTGAGCTAGCAAGTTTGTTAGATATGTTACATGCGTCCAGGAGACTGCAGTTAAACTGACGGACTCCTGATGGACAACAAAAATGGAACATATTAAACATGTTAGCGTTGATGAGATGTGTTTTTTTTTTAAAAAAAATTTAAATTCTGCCTACAGTAACTTGTTAGTTTTTTCCTTCAGCATGCTGGTAATGCTAATTTAGTCTTTTGTGTTGTTTAATAAATCCTTTTTTTTTTTTTTTTTTTTTACACGTTGTCATCATGTTTATCTGGTTAGATTATAATAATGTTTTGGAACGTCGCGGATATGGACACGGTTTTATGCCTCAAAATGCTTTTTTTTTTTTTTTTTACATCTTTTTCTTCTTTCCTTGTTGATAAAAGACGTCAAAATGGTGACTGCTTTAATCTCCTAATCTTTTAATCTCTCTCTTCCTGTGAGTGATGAAGCTAGATGACTGGTAGACACGATCCGTCCGTCCATCCAGCCATAAACCTGACATTCCAGCCCGGGATGCTTTCTTTAGTAATCTGTCGGAGTTAAACAGTGTACGTTCTGCTTCCCCGGCTGAGATTTAAACCTAAAACCCCACGCCTCTGTGTGTGTGTGTGTGTGTGTGTGTGTGTGTGTGTGTGTGTGTGTGTGTGTGTGTGTGTGTGTGCGCGTGCTAGCTGATCAGCCTGATTGCCGTCCCAAATCGGATTAATGTCTCTGTCTCTCCTCGGCAGCGTGGGGGTTTCGCTGATAATTCCCAGCTCTGTGACGCTCACGGTGAAAAGCGGCCCGGCCCATCGGGTCCTGCAACCGTTCTTTGTACTCGACGTGTCAAGTGCCGAAACTCTCGCCTCGTCACGAAAACGCAGGTGGGCGGAAAGGAGAGGGGGGGGGAACGGAAACAAAAGACAGAAATTACAGAGAAGGCCACATGAGGACGCAAGGCCTATTTCTGGCGCTGTATACAGGGTGTTACTAAGAACACAGGAGCGCGGGGGGGGGGGGGGGGGGGGGGGGGGCGGGGTTAGAAGCAGAGGTTGTTAATGTGGTGTACAGTGAGGAGGACGCTAGTGACCGCGAGCTAGCATGATCCTTTTGAGTCAAGGTTAGTGTATGAAAGCTGAAAACTGGACGCCTCAAACGCCCTTTGGTAAGAATTTAGATTTTTGGTCAATGTAAAAAAAAAATAATAATAATTTGGCTTCTGAAGGTAAACGACTAATTTTTTGACAAAGATTATTTATTTATTTATTTATTTGGTAACAGAAAATTCTTTAGGCTTCTAAAGGCAAGTCACATTTCAACAAAGATTTTGGTGACTTAAGGTAACGAGTCCCTTTTTTTTTTTTTGTGCCAAAGAATACGGTTGATGATCTTTTTTGACTTTTTATTATGTGAAATTAGTTCCTTTTTTTGCCAAGACTTTGGTTTATCTGTATAAATAAACTACGTTTTGTCTGTATGTTGGTCAGAACTCGCTCATTCCGTGATGTCTTTATGTCTTCCTGTCCGTCCAGTCAGATTGTGTCTCAGCATCAGGCAAAACTGTCTGGACAGACTTTACTGAATCTCCTGCAGTCCTCAGATCTCTGGCTGAAGTTTAATCTGCATCATCAGTGAATCTCCATGTGGAGTAAAAGTGATGTTATGAACAGTTACGTGTGGGATTTAATAATCTACTTTAAAATAATCTACTAATGCGCTGCTGTCTCAATGTAAACAAACACCTGCACCAATAGATATTAATTAGAAAAGATCAAGTGAATATTTTTACTGGGATTAGTTCATATTCTCACTTTGGCTGAAATAACAGCGCTGAAGTGGTAGAAGTGAATTTTAACACGCCGGAGTCGTTTTAAGACAAAACTTCATCTTTATCTGATCGACTTTCTCCATTTCTCATCTGTGATTCTCTCTCCGGTTACCGAACAGGGAGTGTATTTGTCTTAGTGTAAACAAGGTGTAAACATCAACTTTTCTTTATCCTCTCGTTCCTGTTGATTGTAATGAGATGAAATGACAGAAGATTCAAAATCTTTCCGTGGACTATCCTGTAGGTACAGTTTCCTAATCTTTAGTCACCAATCCAGTAGAAACCAATATCATACTTTAATAAACTAAATTTCGTGAAATTACATTTAAGGGGTTCATAATAAAATTCATATAAAATTGAATATTAAAATAATAAAAATGAAGCAGTTCATCTTTGTTGCAGACAGACGTGTACGTGGACTTCAACCTGAAACGTCACTGATCGTGACGTCACGTCACAGATTTTTAAAGTTCTAACCTTTTAACGATTTCTACAAACTCTTTAACCATCAACGACGTGAACTAAGGAAAAGTAAAACGTGTCTCTTATCACGGAGCTGCTGGAGGTAAACTGGTCGCCGCCTTCTACCAGGAAATTGGTCACTTCTCGTCAAGGACTTTACAAACTGAAACTTCCCGAAGCAAGACGCGTCTCGATACACATTGTGGTTGTTAAGGCGAAAGAGTATTTGGTTGGAGAAAGTAAATCTGGTCACCTTTTACCAAGGACTTTACAAACTGAGAATCCTTCAGGCACAGCGAGGGTTTTTATTACGTAAGATCCTCGGCAAAAAAAGTGGCCGGTTTACTTTATGTAATCCAAATCCTGTTCAGCCATTTCTGGTGTCTTTTTGCCGAGGATTCTGGTTATTTCAACTAAATGAGTATTTTTTTATTTTTGGCCAAGGACATGCAAAGGGGAGGCGTCAGCCCCCCAACACCAACCCCCCCCCCCCTCCCCTCCCCCGTCCCTGTAGTGGTGCCGGTGGTGGACCTTAAGTGGTTATTAAAAATCATTTCATGGCTTTTCACCTGACTGAAGTGAGATCAGTTGCCACGTGACATGGATCGACTTTTTTTCCTGAACTGACTTTTGTTGCATTTCTCCAGGGACGGCGTTTTGGTTACTGAGAATAAATTTTGTTGGCGAAGGTGGCTGAAGGTAAATGATTTGCTCCACACTGGTTATTAACGGTACGTTACAGGCTCTTAGCCGAGGGAAATCAGTCAGCTAGTAACAGACAAAAAACCCTGTCGCAACCCTTAACCTTAGGAAAGCGAGTCGGGTGGAAACCTGTACAGCCATCCGTCATGAATCCGGCTGATATTTTCGGATTAGTCCACATAATACCGCTTTTGTTCAGGTGCGAACAGGTGCCAGTTCATCCTGTACCTGTCTTTTTAAGGACATGTGCCGTATTGCAGAAGCGTGCAACGTGTGGCTTCTCCCTCCCTCCCTCCCTCACTGTCTCTCTTTCTGTCTCTCTCTCTCTCTCTCTCTCTCTCCCTCCCTCTCTGTCTCCCTCCCTCACTGTCTCTCTCTCTCTCTCTCTCTCTCTCTCTCTCTCCCTCCCTCTCTGTCTCTCTCCCTCACTGTCGCTCTCTCTCTCTCTCTCTCTCTCTCCCTCCCTCACTGTCTCTCTCTCTCTCTGTCTCTCTCTGTCTCTCTCTCTCTCCCTCACTGTCTCTCTCTCTCTCTGTCTCTCTCTCTCTCTCTCTCTCTCACTGTCTCTCTCTCTCTGTCTGTCTCTCTCTCTCTGT